>LUFD01001132.1:19261-70921 GCA_003025255.1 Cordyceps pruinosa | reverse complement strand
GCGGGGCGGGGGACCCGGCGATCGGCGGGGAGCTGATGAGGAGGGTGATGGAGGGCGAGCGGGACGGCGACGTGGGCAAGGTGGTGGACGGGCAGGGCGTGCAGTCGTTTTAGGAGGGGAGCTGGTGCTACGTAGGAATGGATAGAGGCATGTGCTAGGATATATGTCGCAGAATGCAATGGAGCAACGGCTCGATGCAGCGCTCTACAAAGTGCAGGACGCACAATAATATCCGAGGGAGGTGCAGCGCCGATGAGCCGAGAGGGGTGTGGTGTGAAGGTGGTGGTGATGAGGGTGGTGAGGAGGGTGCTGTGACAGATGGCAAGGGTGCCGCGTGATGGGAGAGGAAGCTGGGGTAGTGAGTGGCTGAGCTAGAGCTTCCCCTAAGAATCTCAGAATCTAATAATACACGGCACGATTAGCCAAGTGTGAAGATAGAGGGAGAAGTTCTGGTGAGGATTGGAGTTGCTGTAGAGGTACTGGGTGGTGTCGTCAGTGAAGAGGCACGGCAGTTGGCATGGTGCCAATACAAGGATGAGACAACGAAGGAAGGCGCAAGGGGAATCAAGTGAGGGCAGCGACATGCACATGGTTCATATGTAGGCATCGAGTTTCCATGACTAATTGGGTTCCTTTTGTTGAGGGTGCTGGGGAGGCCGGGGGTGGGGGATGGCGATGCACGATGGGTGCCAGGGCCGGGCTGTGATGCGGGGATGGCGCGGTGTGGCAGTGGTAAGGGACTATACAAGATGAATGTATTATTACAGGTTCAAGATTGCGTGGCTGTCGAGTGAGCTCGGGTGATTGGGTAGGACGGTGTACTCGGGGGGCAGGGTTTATTAGCATGGTTCCGGCATCTCGGGACATGGGCATGGCATGGACATGGCATGGACATGGCATGGACATGGGCATGAGCAAGGGCATGAACATGGAAACGGACATGTCAGATGACGGGGTTTCCGACACGTAGCGTGGCGGGATTGGGCGGTTGGGTCCCTGGAGGTCTGTCTCAGTGGCATGTCTAAGCTTATTCTTGAGGAGACAGGGAGGGTTGCAGCGGTGGTGGTGGTGGTGGTGGCGGTGGTGCAGGCTGGTTTGGATCGACACGGGCAGAAGGCGGTGATGGAGAAGAGTGGATATGAATTCTCTGGAATAATAAGAGCGGAATTGTGTGCTGGATGATGGAGGATGATGAAGGAATAGAAGAGGAATGGAAGAAGCGAAAAATCGAGGTGCTCGGGTCGGTGCTTACCTAATCTGTGCCTAGCGCCACCCCCAGATGTCAAGTTTTTTTCTTTTTTGTTTTTCCTTTTTTCCCCTTCTTTTTTTCGACCTCGTTTCTTTTCCCGCCTCGCATTCCGGCGGCGTTAGCGGTCCAGATGGCAAATGGAACTGCAAATGGAAGGCACCAGGCGGCCATTTGCGGGCTTCTCCACCGGCCCACAACTCCCTGCTTAGCTAAGGCATTCTGCTCTGTACGTCCCTCGCAGCGACGAGAGAGGCAGCAATCCGTTGGAAGACGTCCTTGATCTCATCACAAACTCACCACTGGGCCATTTTCCATCACTCCCCTTTCCGTCCTCTGTATGCCCGCCTACCTGCTTCCTCCCCGCCGCAAGTGTGGTGCCAGCCACGTTCTCATGCGCGCTGCATGACTCCACCAGCCTCACAACTGGCGCTGGCACTGGCGCAGGCACACCACCTGACCCGACCGCCGTAATAACAATGCAGCAATCGTTTGACACGCCTCTCGTCTCCTCTCCTCGGAACCGCCTCCAGGGTCTACAGGCCACAGGGCACTCGGCGCACTCGTCCGACATGGATCCCACGACTCGCTCTCTCTCCCATCTCATAAAACCACTGCCTCCGCCATTCTCGCCCTGCCAGCCCTCCCCTCCTCCCTCCTCCACCACACTCCAGCTCACGATTTTTGATGCCTCTATTTTTTATTTTCGCTGCTCTTCTCGACTCTTCCTGTGCTATCCCATTCGTGATTGAATCGCTGCACAACTCCTCTACCTGCATGCAGGCTACACGACACTAAGCCGACGCTGGCCACTCCTCCTGCTACAGCCACCCTCCGCCTCAGCCACTACAGCCACTCCACCATCCACAGTCACCATCCACACCTCAAGCCACGCCACTCCACCACCAACTTCACGCCGCCTCCAAGTCATAGAAAAAAACGTCCACGCCTCAACACACCACACATTTGTACACACTACGCCAAACTCGCCCACTCAACCCCGCGACTGACTTTCTCTCCTTCATCTTCGCCATCGTCCTCTTGTCTCCCCTCTCCGCCTCCCGCAATACCGTCCCTGCTTCCTCGTCTCAACCACATATAGCTTCCTAGCAGGCCGCCAAACCAACCAAACCCCAGCCGCTGCTCCTCTCCGCCAGCACCAACACGCTTTTCTGTCCCAAGACGCGGACCAACACCCCCGACACCCCCGCCAAACAAACCCCTCCCCCGACACTTACATGGCCGTGCCCCCGGGAGCCGGGCGCCGCAAGGTGTTCGACTTCGACACTACCATGTTCGTCAAGGGCACCAGCATGGCCCGCGCAATGTCTCCCTCCGCCTCCGACGCCACCTCGCGCTCCTCCTTCTCCTCCGTCCGCGAAAACGACGACGGCTTCGCCCAGACCTTTACGCGCTCCAAAATCTCCTCCTACATCGAGACCCCCGAGGACGTCTTTGACGAGTCTCCCTCCACCCCGGAGCCCCGCCAGCCCGTCCTCTTCCAGCCCCCCGTCACCCAGCCCAACTCCAAGCTCCATGGCTTCTGGTATCCCGCCGAGGGCTTCAAGGGCTGGCGCGAGATCCCCATCAAGGGCAAGACCGCCAGCCGCAGCTGCGATGACCTGAGGAAGCTGCACATGACCTGGGACACCCCCGCCCCCGCGCCCCCCGCGCCCCCAGCTGGCGTCTATGCCACCTCGGCCGCGCCTCTCGAGCGCCTTCCAAGCGAGATTCTGAGCGCCATCATCGATCTTCTCGTCGTCGAGATCCCCCCCAATGGCCTCACCACCCGCAACACCGACCTCATGTCGCTCCTTCGCACCTCCCGCGCCATTCACGCCGCCACTCTCACCACCCTCTACCGCCACATCACCATCCCCCACTCCCGCATCTTCCGCAAGTTTCTCACCACCATTACCGAGTACCCCGTCCTCGCCACCATCGTCCGTCGCCTCGACTTCAGCCACTTCAACCCCTCCATCATGTTTTCCACCGCCGCCGAGCGCCTCCAGGCCCAGAATCTCACCAGCGAGACCTTGTTCCACTGCCTCGCCTTGACTCCCTACTTGAAGGAGTTTCTCGCCCAGGAGTACATTGACGACGACCTTGGTCCCGATGTCCTGCGGAAGCTCTTGTTCGACATGCCCACCCTGACCGCCATTGACTTTTGCGGCTGCTCTTCTCTCGCTTTCAAGCGATCTTTCATGGCCATCCTCGACGAGCCCTGGCCCGAGACCCTCAGCATCACCAAGCTGTCCTTCCACAAGTCTCTGAGCCTCCCCTCGTCAGTCTTTGAGACCATCCTCCCCAGAATGCCCAGGGTCACCCATCTCGACCTCGCTGGAACGCGAGTCACCGACAAGGCGCTTCTCTCCATCCCCGAAACCGCCAAACTGACGCACCTGAACCTTGCTAAGTGCAAGGAGCTGTCTGCCGATGTCGTCACCAAGTTCGTCACCTCCCACCCTGCTACCAGAAACCTCGTCTTCTTGAGCCTGGGAGCCGACCCCAGCACTCACCTGCTGTTGGGCAAGAGTGACCTCGACGCTCTCCTGCCTCACCTGCCTGCCACCCTTAAATCACTGAATCTGCGAGGCAGCCGAATGGACTCTTCTCATGTCGACCAGCTCGCTAGGCTGGCCCAGACGCTGGAAGAGCTCGCTGTTGGCCGCGGTCTTGCCATGAGCGACATTCACCGCCTCTTCTTCCGCGACCAGCAGTGGCAGTCTCACAATCTCAAGTACATTGACATCTGCGACGTCGAAACCATCATCGGTAGCGCCAGCACTCTGCTTGCCGCGGCCTCCGCCCCTCTCCATGTGGTAGAGCTCTCGGAGCGCGCCTATGAGCGCGCCGCCAAGGTCAACAAGAACCTGCAGCGCGTCGGATGGCTTGCTCACGAATTTGGCAGCCGCTACTGGCTGCGACGCACCGACACCGACGAGCCCAACTTTGACCACGGTCACCGCTCCTGGAAGATGGGCGCCAAGAGTTGGGGCATGCGCAAGATTCCTACTGTCGTCTCCGAAGTGGGAGGCATGTACGGCTCTTACATGTTTGGTCGTCGGCTTTGAGCGAGCTTCTACGATTTCTCCACGATTTGTCTTCGCCACATTATACCCAGCTATGACGACACGAATGTATTCCCAAAGTCGACAATGAAGAAAAAAAAGCTATTCTTCGAGTACGCCCAAAAAGAAACGAATACAACGGCCTCATCTCTCCTCACTTACCTCACGCAAGGCGCTTCGGATTGCTATTTTTTTGCTGGCTGTATTTTTTATCTTGGATTTTTTTCTTTTGCACGGAGGGGATTTTGTTTACGAAAAACTGCATCAAAGGAAGCGCACCACCAAAAGCCACTCTTGATTATGGTCGATTGTGTTTCATTTGCTCCATCTTGGCTTCTGCATGTAAGGATACCCTTGAATTGAAAACCATAGTCGCTCGGACGGGGTTGTGGACAGTTTCTTGGATGGTAGAATTTATTTGTTACCTTGTTGTTTTTGAATAGGTAGCCTTTAGGATGTTCCATGCAAACCCGCTACATATCTCCATCTTACGCATCTCGTAGGACCGATGTTGCCTTGGTGAATAAGTATCGCATGTCGCAGATCAGCACAACGATACATGGCACAGTAGTTATGCAAATCATTTTATTTACTACTCCTTTATTTTCCCATTTATGCCATGTCTACGTCTCGTTGGCGCTGCCCGCTCGCACCTGTGACGTCGACATGCATCACGTGACGCATACGGGTCAAGCCGCTGGCTCCCTCTCATGCGGCGCTACGCAACAGCCAGGCATCACTTTACCTACCGACTGCATAGCTAGACACCACCACCACCTGCACAAGAGCATCTGGCGATTGAAAAGCGGCATCGCCATGGCTCCTAAGCAGGATACCCCCTTCCGCTCGGCGGACATGAGCATGGTGCAGCTCTATGTCTCCAACGAAATTGGCCGCGAGGTCGTGACTGCGCTGGGAGAGCTTGGCCTCTGCCAGTTCCGAGACGTAAGGAAACCCGTCCGGCCATCCGCCGCATCGTCAATACGCCGGCCAATACACTCCCAGATGCCGCTCTTTGCTAACCGGATCCCTACGGACAGCTCAACGAAGACGTCAGCGCCTTCCAACGCACCTACACCCAGGAAATCCGACGCCTCGATAATGTGGAGCGACAGCTACGTATGTCGACATATTTCCCGCCCTGCCTCTCGGACCGCTGCTTGCCACACACAGGACTTTTGCTAACACGCAGTTCCTCGTTTCCGGCCACCAGGCTACTTCAACGCGCAGATGGACAAGACGGGCATCGCCCTCCGCAAGCTCGACCTCGACACCGAGAGCCTCGCCTCCCCTTCCACCACCGAGATTGACGAGCTCGCGGAGCGCAGCGAGAAGCTCGAGCAGCGCGTGTCGGCCCTCAACGACAGCTACGAGACGCTCAAGAAGCGCGAGGGCGACCTGACCGAGTGGCGCTGGGTGCTGCGCGAGGCCGGCAGCTTCTTCGACCGCGCGCACGGCAACGTCGACGAGATCCGCGCCTCGATGGAGGGGCCCGACGACGACGCGCCGCTGCTCGCCGACGTCGAGCAGCACCGCGCCGCGCCCGACGTCGAGCGCTCGTTTGGCGGCATGAACATTGGCTTCGTCGCCGGCGTCATCGCCCGCGACCGCGTCGCCGCGTTCGAGCGCATCCTGTGGCGCACGCTCCGCGGCAACCTCTACATGAACCAGTCCGAGATCCCCGAGCCGCTCGTCAACCCGTCCAACAACGAGGCCGTCGACAAGAACGTCTTCGTCATCTTTGCCCACGGAAAGGAGATCCTTGCCAAGATCCGCAAGATCTCCGAGTCCATGGGTGCAGAGGTGTACAGCGTCGACGAGAACAGCGACCTGCGCCGCGACCAGATCCACGAGGTTAACAGCAGGCTCCAGGACGTGCAGAATGTGCTCCAGAACACGCAGGCTACCCTCCAGGCCGAGCTCAACCAGATCTCCCAGTCACTGTCCGCCTGGATGGTGCTCATCGCCAAGGAAAAGGCCGTCTACGGCACCCTGAACCTCTTCTCGTACGACAGGGCCCGTCGCACCCTGATCGCCGAGGGCTGGTGCCCGACCAACGACCTGCCTCTCATCCGATCGACTCTGCAGGACGTCACCAACCGCGCCGGTCTTTCCGTGCCCTCCATCATCAACGAGATCCGCACCAACAAGAAGCCCCCTACATATCTTAAAACCAACAAGTTCACCGAGGGCTTCCAGACCATTGTCAATGCCTACGGCACCGCCACCTACCAGGAAGTCAACCCCGCCATGCCGGTGATTGTCACGTTCCCCTTCCTCTTTGCCGTCATGTTTGGTGACTTTGGCCACGCCGTCATCATGCTGTCTGCTGCGCTGGCCATGATTTACTGGGAGCGCTCGCTCAAGAAGGTCACCTTTGAGCTGTTCGCCATGGTCTTCTACGGACGCTATATCGCCCTGGTCATGGCCGTGTTCTCGCTGTTCACCGGTCTCATCTACAACGACGCCTTCTCCAAGTCCATGACCCTGTTCCCCAGCGCGTGGGAGTTCAAGGTGCCCGAGAGCGGCTTCAAGAGCGGCGAGACGATTGAGGGCACGCTCAACACCGACGGATACCGCTACCCGTTCGGCATCGACTCGGCGTGGCACGGCACCGACAACGACCTCCTCTTCAGCAACAGCTACAAGATGAAGATGAGCATCCTGCTGGGCTGGGCGCACATGACGTACTCGCTCATCTTCTCCTACATCAACGCCAGGCACTTCCGCAAGCCCATCGACATCTGGGGCAACTTCGTGCCCGGCATGATCTTCTTCCAGTCCATCTTCGGCTACCTCGTCGTCTGCATCATCTACAAGTGGACCGTGGACTGGAACGCCATCGGCAAACCCGCGCCGGGCCTGCTCAACATGCTCATCTACATGTTCCTGCAGCCCGGCACGCTCGCGGGCGGCGAGCGCCTCTACGCCGGCCAGGAGTACGTGCAGGTCGGCCTGCTTCTCCTCGCCTTCGCGCAGGTCCCCATCCTGCTCTTCCTCAAGCCCTTCTACCTCCGCTGGGAGCACAACCGCGCGCGCGCCAAGGGGTACCGCGGCATCGGCGAGACGTCTCGCGTGAGCGCCCTCGACGACGACGACGAGGGCCAGGACCTGATGCACGGCGGTGCCGCCGCCGCCGGCCACGGCAGTAGCATCGACGAGGGCGACGGCGTGGCCATGATCTCGCAGAACGTGGACGAGGACCACGAGGAGTTTGAGTTTGGCGAGGTCATGATCCACCAAGTCATTCACACCATTGGTACGTAATTATCGCATGGCATCCATTGTCCTACTGCACGGCTGGCTAACTCATGTGCTTCTAGAATTCTGCCTGAACTGCGTCTCCCACACGGCCTCGTACCTACGTCTGTGGGCACTCTCCCTCGCCCATCAGCAGCTCAGCGTCGTCCTGTGGACCATGACCATCGGCCTCTGCCTGCCGATGACCGGCGTCGTCGGCGTCATTGCCATCGTTGTCGGCTTTTACATGTGGTTCTTCCTCAGTGCGTCCTCCCCCCCTCCCCCCCTTGCCCCCATCCCACACGACCGACCTAGCTAACCCTGCTCCCACAGCCATTGCCATCCTCGTGTGCATGGAAGGCACCAGCGCCATGCTGCACTCGCTGCGCCTGGCGTGGGTCGAGTCCTTTTCCAAGTTTGCCGAGTTTGCGGGCTGGCCGTTTGTGCCGTTTTCGTTTGCGGCCCTCTTGGAGGAGTCGGAGGAGCTCAAGGAGTATCTGGGATAACAAGACGTTCCCTCTCTTTCCAGCCGCATTGTAGTCTAGTTTCCTTATTGTTGTCTTTTGTTTGCTTTTTCCTAATTGAAAGTGCATTGATGGATGTGGTGCGGACCTGTATTCGATGTTTCAACGGAACACCCGGACTGTTCTGCGGTGCTGCATGGACTCATCAATACATATATATATCTATCGACATACCATCCAATCTGTGTTACACCCCTGACTTTGCAAATGAATCGACGAAGAATAGAAATAATAATTGTTCACGTGATATGATTGTATTATGCCTGTGATATCTTTTTGATGTTTCCCCCCAATCCTATAGAGAAAACGAACCTAGTTTCCCTTATGATCTTGTTGTTACATGTTTTCCATCCCCCCTTTCTCCCTGTACGCCTCAACCCCACAGCGGCGCCGTCACCTCCACCGCGCGCTCGACGACGGCGCGCACGCGGTCCGCGAAGACGGGCTTGACGCTCTCGACCTCGAGGTCCTCGAGCCAGACGGTGGCGCGCATGCTATCGACGCGGACCGAGACGCCGGGGACCGGGATGCCGAGCTTGTGCAGGCGCTCGAGCTCCCTGCGGCGGCGCTGATCCAGGAGCGCCGCCTCGTCATCCGCGCCGCCGCCCATAGCCTCGTCGTCGTCGGCGTCGGGCTTGGCGGCACCGTCCGGCGGCGGGGACGGCAGCAGCGCGGGGCCGGCGGCGGGTAGTCGAGGCGTCTCGACGGGGGCGACGTTGTCGGCGCCGAACTGGGCCTCGAGGAACCAGAGCAGCCGCTCGAGGCGGTCCTGCGGCGAGACGTGCGCGTGCGGGTTGCGCGCGGGCAGGGCGGGCGCCTCCGCGGCGTCCGGGGCGGCGTGGGTGTGGCCGTGGCCGCTGCACTTGCCAGAGGACTTCTTGACGGCGGCCGGCGAGCTCTCGACGGAGAAGAGCACCGCCATGACCGAGTCGGCGATGCCGTCGTTGAGCATGTTGCCCTCCCACTCGAGCTCCACCTCGCCGTTGGTGCGGTAGCGCACCGCCACGCAGCCCATGACGAGGTACGCGGCCACGAGCCGCGGGAGCTCCTCGTCTGCCTCCTCTTCCTCCTTCGCCCCGTCGGCCGCCTCCGGGTTGTACTCGTCGTCGTCGTCGTCGTCGTCGGCGCCGTCCTCCTGCTTTGCGGCGGCCTGGTCGGCGGCGGGGACGTGCGGGAGATGCATCTCGGGCAGCTCCTCGACCGTGCCAAAGGTGCCCTCGAGCGCCCACTTGACGAGGTCGATGCCGGCGGCGCTCAGCGTCAGCCGCTGCCGGCAGGTGATGGTGGTGGTGTTGAGCCCGGCGTACTCGCGGAGGTCCTCGGGCGCCATGAGGGACAGCTTGAAGTCGTTCTGGACCAGCACGCCCGAGATGAGCGCGCCGCCGAGCGCGGCCGCCGCCGCAACGGCGTCGGCGTCGTCGGAGGGTGCGATGGCGCGCGGCGGCGGGATGGAGGCCAGCTTGCCCACGACCTTGGCCACTTTGTCGGCCTTGAAGGGGATGCGCAGCTCTTCGGTATTGCGGGGCGAGTACACCTTGACCTTGACCGTCTTGTTGGCATTGAGTGACAGTAGCTTCGACTTGAGACGCATCATGTTTGTTTGTTCACCATGTACCAGAATCTAGGAAGGATTAGCAGCCGCCGCATCAAGACAGAATAGGACCAGGTGAAAACTTACCACGACCGGCGCCGCGACTTCTTCGATAAACTCGCGGTTCTCGACGCCATCGACGTGCGCGGCGAATGAGTACTCCTGCACGCTGCACCGCAAGGGGATCATGACTTTTTCGCCATCCCCTCCTGGCGCTCTTCTCGCCCCCGCAATGCTCCGCGACATGACGGCCTGGATTTGCTCAGGCTCCTTCATAATCTGGCGCGCCATGGTCCCTTCCACGCTGTAACCTGTGATGATGACCCCGTTCTTGTCGCTCGGCGCCCAGCGCTCGAACAGTTCGCGGCTGACGCCGTTCTGCAGCATACCTGGGCTGGCGAGCATGACACACCCACCGACGTCATCAAAGCGATCCAGGTTCTTCAGTGAGCGAATGTATTTGAAGTCCCAAGGACCACCAGTACCAGCTTCGCCCGATGATTCCGCTTCCGCCATGCGCTCTCTGAATAGTCGCTTGATGTTGTCGTTCATGGCGCCAACATAGGTTTGGTAAATCAGCATGCACTTCTTTGCCAGGTTACTGGCGTAGTAAATGGGGTATTTTTGGAGTTCGGAGTGCTTCCCCCAGTACTCGTCTAGGATCAGAAGGAGCTCCTGGGCTCGCCCTAGCGCAAAGACTGGCAAGAGCGCACGGCCGCCTCTGTTCAGGATGCTTGTGATGGATTTCATCAGAGCCTGCTCACGTTCTAGGCGAGGGACATGCGATGCAATGCCATATGTAGATTCAGTAATCAGGACATCGATCTTCACGCCTTTGGGGACTTCCGCTGAGACTAAATGTCTGTCCTGCTCTCGCGAGTAGTCGCCAGTGAAGAAGATATTGAGCCCAGCAATTTCGATGAGAAACATGGCAGCGCCCAAAACATGGCCTGCGGGATACGGTGTAATTCGAATGGAGGATATCGTGTGCGTCGTATGGTAATCGATGGCTTCGATTTGTGGGAAGGTATTTAAATGATCCTGCTCAGTGTAGAGAGGCTGCGTGGTCTGATTCGCCGATGTGTTCCCTACACGAACACTATCTTGGATAAGCCACTTATAGATCGCCTTCGTTGGATGCGTCATGAACACTCGTCCTCGAAAGTTTGTCTTTGCTAGAACATATGGTAGAGATGCGGCGTGGTCGATATGGAAACTGGGTTCAATGTTAATGATTGGGCGCAAACAGCGACGTATATCCGGAGTCGCGTAGAGAGCGTACTACTCACTGGCTGATAAGTAGCACATCCACAGTACTTAAATCGAAATCATCGTAAAACGGGAGCGCAGCAAGGCCATCGTAGGCAGGATGCTGGCCAGCGTCAAGCTACGACAAGTTAGCTCCCGTCGGGAATGATGTGCAGATAAATTCCTACCATGACCGTCTTCCCTTTGTACTGTATAATATGGCATGACCTTCCGACTTCGTTTCCACCCCCTAGGCAAAGAAAGACGAGTTCGTCAGAGGGATCAACCGGCTCCTCTGAAGCAGCCGCATTCATAGCGGATGCCTTGCGCTTCGACGCCATTGTTGTGCCTGTCGGTGACAAGACAGTCCGCCCCCAACAACAAAACGATGCTCACCGAGGGCCAAGTATCGCCGTCAGATTGTAATTTAATTGCGCCAGCGTATCTTAAAGCGCAATTCTCAGAAGAGCATCGTGCCTGTGTCGCGGTGCAGCCTCCCAGCGGTCGCGGGTAATGGTCGGCCAACAGCGGGAACGC
Source organism: Cordyceps pruinosa (assembly GCA_003025255.1). NCBI lineage: Eukaryota > Fungi > Ascomycota > Sordariomycetes > Hypocreales > Cordycipitaceae > Cordyceps > Cordyceps pruinosa. The sequence continues at coordinate 59,464 of LUFD01001132.1, read as the reverse complement.
GCCTCGTGTTCACGTGACTACAAATTTCCGTCCGCCCCAATCTCAGCGACACAAAGCTTCCAACCTACCTATCACGCACGCTCTCTAACCGACGGCCTTGACGAATCGATTGCGACACACCCAGGCTTCCATCTCGATGCGCGCCATCTAGCAAACTCGCTTAAAAGATACCCATCGACACGACCGATATCCGTATAATTTATAGAACCGCGATACAACTTGCTGGGGGTGGCGCGTCGAATGGGACGAGCAGCATCTAACGTGACGGGCTTTGCTGCCTGCTGAATGCATCATCGCACCGGCCTCAGCAGCCGTGTATCTTTATCGCGCGTGCTCTGCTAGTCGAAGCAGGGTATCGCGCCTGAGCTCTAGTCATGGCGCAGCCTCAGTCACAGGTGCCGGCGCGGGCCTACTCGCCTCCGCAACCCACTCCTTCACCAGCGGGCTCTCAGTCGGCTTATGCGCTCCCGCCTAACAAACGAGTCGGAGCGGCTTCGCAGCCGGGCTCACCATATCCTGTTTCGCCTTACGCTGGTAGTCCTGGCGCGGCTGGCAGCCCTCCCCTCACTGCCGGCTCTCCTCCCTATGCGCAAACGCCTCCGGTGCAGCATGGTATATATAGCACCCCCTATGCAAACGGCCAGGTGACGACGCCTGTTTATAATGTGGTTGAAGCTCGAGCCGCAGCTGCGGCAGCCGCCGCCGCCGCCGCTGCCGCTAATGCGACAATGTCTCCGATGCAACAACATCAACAGATCCACGGGATGTCTCCGTACACCAATGCAACACTCACACCTGCTATGCAGCAAGGGCAACAGCACATGCAACAGAACGTCATGGGACCACCTCAACGACCCGCAGAGCGACCGGCGAAGGACTATGAATACGATGTTACAGACTCCCTCGCCGGAACGGGTATTGATTTACGTGCTGAAGAACAGTACATGTCCGAGCTGTACTCCAATGCGATGGATGGGAATCAAGATGCTCGTACCGGATTCGCCGTACACCCGCCAACAGGACCGAATTCTTTCTATGGCGCAGGCCCTGCCAGCCAACCCGCTGAAACGATCAAAGACCAATCTCAGAAAGACTACGAGGCCCAGGCCGCAGAGCGTGCCTGGAATGCTTCTGCCATAAAATTGGCAGCTCAAAGAACGCAGGAAATTGCGAATCCGTTCCTGCTCGTGGCGATGATGCACCGGCGAGCGGATAAGATTGCGCGCGAGCACAACCTTGGACTCAACCTCGAGCTTCGCAACAATATGTATGGGCCTGGAAGATTGCGGCACCCGGAGCAGTTCCCCACCCCATCCGTCAACGTCAGGACGCAGCCCGGACCCGACTCGACAACGATAAGCACCACTGGATCGTTTATACCACACGATGCCTACTTGGTTGACCAGTTTGCACTCCTGTCGATAGGGACCAAGCAGCGACTACGGGAGCTTATCGAGGACGCGAACACGATCGCGCTCAACAGACAAAAGACATCCCATGGCGAAGTGCCGGAGGAATGGGCACCCGCCGCCGCGCCCATGAACAAGGAGGTGCTAGAGCTTATAGACCCGCCGAATGAGGAGGGCAGGTCCGAGCCTGGCGGCGGTTCTCTGAAACGTAAGGGCAATCGACGCTACGGTATAGAAATTTGGCTAACTCTTCCCCCAGGCACCTTAGATCAAGCGAACGGTGAGGTGACTGCGAAGCCTGCAAAACTACCGAAGATTGCTTCATACATGACCGTCACCATGCGTGATCTCGCCCGACAAGAGCGCGAATGGGAGGAAGCTCGTTTACGCAGACGGCAGAAGAGAAAGGACGGCACAATCGAAACGGCCGGTGCCGGCTCAAGATCAGGCAGCATTGCGCCTGGAACACCAGGAACAGTCGCACCAGAGTCGGACAAGGCGATGACAAAGAAGGAACAGAAGAAGAACCAGGCTCTAAAAGCCGCCGAGGCCAACAGCCACGCTAATCAAAACATAACCAGTAGCATGTTCGCGGGCTTAGGAGGCAAGAGCGGCTTGTTTGGCAAAAGCAAACGCAAGACGTACGATTGGATGAATGTCGGCCGCGGCGGCAGCGGAGTGAACACGCCCACGAAATCAGCAGGCGATGGCGGCAAGACCGTGAATGGCGTGGTGCAAGCAGCACCAGGCAACATGGTACTGACGACGGAGGGCAGAAACCGGCTTGGTACCTGGCGTGAGGACAAGGAAAAGGGAAAGAACATTCAGCTACGTGATTGGATCACGGTTCTGGAGCGAGACGGACGAGAAGCACTGTCGCTTCAGCAGGCATATCTGCAGTTGGACACGTCCAGCCCCAAATAGTACAGCGACCGAGGGTGAGGGTGGCACTGGAGAGCCGCACGCATCCTTTTTACTTTTCTGTTGGTGTATTTTTTATTTTAGCCAGGCGTTTTCACCTCTTTTTTTTATGTCCAGGGACATCTGGGGTACTGGATATGGTTGTCTGCTATGAGAGCGCTCTGAAGGGCCCCGAAAGCCTACATATGGAGAGCAGAATTAGCTTTTTGGGGAGGGGTTCAACGGCCGAGCCTGATGCATAGGAGTACCGGACAAGTCACAAGAGAAAATGAAAAATAGCTCTTGCGGAATTGAAAAAATAATAAAATGGACTTCCATCACCCAAGTATTCTCACATGATGTTGGTTGATACCATCTTGCGCCAACGCAAAAGTGGACCGAGGACTCATACTTGCCGGCTACACAGTCGCTCACTCGTTCGACATGGCGATAGCAGTATGGCTCTCCTCCCCTCTCCGCAGACCCTGTTTTCGTGTTGACGTTGATGGTCTCTTAGGCTGTCGGGCAAATATGCTCCACGGCCTCACTGAAGGCCAATCTGGAGCAATGCGTGAAGCTGGTCGCGAAAGCCGCTGCGGGCGGCGCCAAGGTAAACGGTTGCCTGCTGAGGCATGTTGCGATCTTGTCACTCGCTCACCAGCCTTCTGCCTAGGTGCTATTCCTCCCTGAGGCGTCGGACTACATTGCTCCAGATGCAAAAACGTCTCTGGCGCTGGCGCAACCACAGACGGCTTCGCCCTTTGTCCTCGGGCTCCGTGCCGCCGCCAAGGCTCATGCCATCGCCGTCCATGTCGGCATTCACCACATGCCTCCGCCCGAGGGCTCCGGCGACGGCTGTGCGAGGAGGATGCTCAACCGGGCCCTGTACATCATGCCGGACGGCGAGATCGACGACGCCGCCACGTACGACAAGCTGCACGTCTTCGACTACGGCGCGCTCCGGGAGAGCGCCACGGTGCGGCCCGGCTCGCGCCTCACGGCGCCGTTCGACTCGCCGGTCGGCCGCGTCGGCAGCCTGATCTGCTTCGACCTGCGCTTCGCCGAGATGGCGACGGCCCTGGCGCAGCCCGGCGCGGCCAGCGCCTGGCGCGCGCGCCCCGCGCAGGTGCTGACATACCCGAGCGCGTTCACGCTGCGCACGGGCGAGGCGCACTGGGAGGCGCTCCTGCGGGCGCGCGCGATTGAGACGCAGAGCTGGGTCGTGGCGGCGGCGCAGGTCGGCCGGCACAACGAGAAGCGCGCGAGCTACGGGCGCAGCATGGTCGTGGACCCCTGGGGCCGCGTCGTCCTGTCGCTGGGCGGCGTCGCTGATGAGCTGGGCAACGCGTCGGAGGGCGCCGAAGGGGAGACTGGGTTTGTGGATGTGGACATTGGCGAGCTGGAGAGGGTGAGGCGCGAGATGCCACTCCAACGCCGGATGTGAACTGATTCTTATGCGATGTATGGGGGTAGGAGGAGGTCTATGTAGGTTGCTATGTAACAATTGAGGGGAGTAGAGACTGAAACTACATCAGTCGTGGCGACGACCAACAGCAAGCCAGATGATCCGAACGTCGTTCTGTTTTTGCAAATACAGTATATTCCTACCATGTATAATGTTCACCTGTATGTATCAGAGATATCCTTACTCCCTATACACGAAGTGGCGGTATTAATGCTTACTGGATAGCTACAGCCTGTATTCCTATTTCATGCCAAAGAGATCAACGTTCAGTACATACGACCACAGGCAGTAGAATACATCGCGTCCCGTTCGCTCCGCAGAAATTAAGCTATTGACCGGCAGATTAGTAGTTGGGTCGGTGACGACCAGCGAACACCGGCTGTTGTATGTTTAACTTTTTGTTTTGACCGTTATCGTTCTATTTTTGCAAATACATCATCTTCCTACTATTTACAAGACATCAAGAGTCGCACCTGCGATGCACCAACCTTTGGTAAGTACTGTGTGCTTAAACACCCACGCAGATGTAAAAGTCAACAAAGAGATGGGTGCAGTCCTTGCCAATCGCAGGGTTCCAGCTGACAAGCTGCTGGAGGTTGAACTCCTTGTTGTACTTGTTGATGATCTTGTCGCAGTAGTCGCCGCTCTGGACCTTGTAGTACTTCTTGCAGTCCTTGGTGATGCCGTCCTGGACGGGGCTGGGCCTCGCGGGGCCGGGGTTGGTGGGCGTGCCGGGGACGGCGACGCAGTAGTAGTAGTCGACCCAGAGGCCGGTGCAGTCCTTGCCGACCGCGGGGTTCCAGCTGGTGAAGTCGGCGACGGTGAAGGTGCGGAGGTTGTCCACGATCTTCTGGCACGTGTCGCCCTTCTGCGCCTTGTAGAACTTGGTGCACTTGTCCGTGATGCCGTCCTGGGTCGGGGAGGGCTTGCTGGGATCGGAGCCGGTAGGCGAGGTGGGCGTGCCGGGAACACCCACGCAGACGTAGTAGTCAACCCAGAGGCCGGAGCAGTCCTTGCCGGCCGCGGGATTCCACTTGAGGCTATGGGGGTGGATTAGTACCGGATGCTTGTGATGCTGGCCGTGGCAAAGTCCACTTACAAGTCAGCGATGGAGAAGGTGTTGAACTGGCCCTTGATCTTGTCGCAAGTGTCGCCGCTCTTGACCTTGTACCACTTCTGGCCTTCAGGTCGAATAGTTAGATCCCTATGTAAGCGCTCTTATGATTACAATTCACTTACAGTTGTCAGCAACACCAGCCTGTGTAGGGCTGGGCTTGCTGGGGTCAGAGCCGGTAGGTGAGGTAGGAGTGCCAGGAACGCCAACACAGACGTAATAGTCAACCCAGAGGCCGGTGCAATCCTTGCCGGCGGCAGGGTTCCACTTAAGGCTGCATCAGAGCGTTAGAATCTCTTTTGTCTGTAGCATTGTTGAGGCGTTGACTTACAAGTCGGCAACGGAGAAAGCACCATACTTGTTAATGATGACGTCGCAAGTGTCGCCCTTCTGGACCTTGTACCAAGCCTTGCCTGAGTGGAACGTTAGACATTTTTCATTACCAATGCGAATGTGCTCATGTGACGGCTTACAGTCCTTGGCAACACCATCCTGAGTCGGCGAGGGAGCACCATCAGTGGGCTGAGTAGGCGGGCTCGACGTGGTGGTGGTAGTCGTGGGAGGGGGGTCATTGCCAGTGCCATCGTCCTCGACGCAGTACTCCTGGCCAGACTTCACGCCGTTGGCGCAGCCGGCGCCCACAGAGGGATTCCACTTGATGAAGTCGCTCTCGGCGATGCCCCAGTCGGAGCTCAGAGAGGCGCAGGTGTCGCCGTCGTGAGCGCGCCACTTGTAAGTGCACTTGGCCGCGGCCAAGCTGGCGCCAGCGAGGGCGGCAACAAAGGTGGTAGCAAGGCGAGTCATGGTGACGGAAACAACCCGGGTATCAAGAGTAACTTGGGAAATTCTGGCTGGGCGAGGGGAGGAGGAACGACGTGGTGAGAGGGCGAGGCACGAGAGCGTTATTATATAGAGCTGCCATGGCCGGTCTTAGCTGCGGGTACGACTAACAACTGTAATATGGGCCAAGGGCATGGTCCTCGAGATGCAGACAGCTGCCCACAAAGCTCGCAAGGCTCCTCCCCAATTACCATCCTGCGCGATGGCCCATGGCCGAGAGACCCTGCCAGCCGGGCAGACCTGCATCCAGATGTCTCCAGCACTTCTCCAGTGTTCGTATCCACCGAAGGACGCGGCGGCGACGGAAACCAAGTACGGCATCTCGGCGCCTCCCCGATTCTGCTTAGATCCAGGGCCGCGCAGCGTCCACGGAAATGGCTCAATAGGGCAGCAGGGCTGGCTCAACGTGGGCTCGGCAGTTCCACAACGATGCTTCTTCAGCGGCAAACGAGCTGAGAAATTATCAAGAATCGGGGGCGCTGACAGCGCAAGCTTGGCGTCTGTTCTACGAGATGTGAGTCCCGTGTTCATGCTGGTGCAAGCTGAGCCGCAGCCTGATGGTCGAGATCACCATGCTCTCATTCCTCCAGGATTTTCACTTTGAACAAGCACAATATATTCGATTCTCGCATACAGCTCTTGAGAAACAAGAAATCCCTCCTTTCAAAGAGCAATTTGAAGTCGACTTAGCTGGCTAGAGCTTACTGAGGGCCGTCGTACGCTACTATGTGGATATATATACCCGGCTCAAGCCCGAAGCCTGGGTCGATGTGAGAACTATATTGGCTTGCCTTGCCGCAACTTGCCCGCCAGGAAATAGAGTATGCCTAGCGTGTTCCTCTCTAATGCCACACACTCTCTACCTATTCGCCCTGTCTCGCGAGTCTTGGCCGTCTGCAGCGAGGCCTCGCTTGCAGTCATCCGACTTGAACGGTGTAGTTGCCTTGGGGCTTCCACATCTCATGTTTCTCTCAAGGTAGTCAGATGGGCGAGGCAAAAGCTTTGTCTTCCGCAGCACCTGTCAATGCGCAAACCGTAGTAGAGTAGGAACCCTGGTGAGGGGGGGGAGGGAATCGAGCAACACGGCGGAGTTATGCGACGTATCAGCCTGGCTTGCAATGTACTGCGCTGAATTCTGTACAGGACGCTGCTCTGTGGGAAATGTCAGCGTGCAGAAGCTCAAGCATCGATCGCGGTCCCCTCCTCCGCTAGTATTGGCAATATGCGGTCGCAGTTGACCGAGCTGAGTAATGCAGCATATCTTCGTACTGCACTATCACGGTGTAATCGTCGCACGCTCCGGACTCTGTCACTATTGCGTACAAGTGTGCTGACCTGCCATTCCGTTGCCTCCGGCCGATACCATACTGGAGGAGCTTTTGCCAAGACCTCCAATTTATAGCTGAACATTGTGCCCGCTTATAATCCAGGAAGAACTTGACTCTTCACTCCACAGGGAGGCAGGCCGCTCCGGCATGCCGCCCGTCTCTGCTCGCTTCGCCCTATTGTCCCGTCGCCTCTTGGCCTCCCTCCAGGAGCCCGTCAGCACTTTCCCAAATGCCCGCAAACCATGCGCGCACTTTCGAAATTTGCGCCAAGACTTTTGGCGTTGATCAGAGCCGGCCAAGCCACGCGCCACATCGGGTGCGTCCCAAAGTAGATGCAACCGAGAGCAACCGAGCGAGAGTGCATACCCAGTGCCTAATAATGTGCCCATTCCGAGCAATTAATACGTGTCCTCGGGGGGGGTTTTTTGTTTGCTGTCCGAAAGTGCCGGAAGGATGAACTTTGAATGAAGTTAAAGGGGCCTGCACAGCCTGGTTGCCAGCTCGTCCTTGTTGCTCCTCTGATGTTCTCCTGTAGCCCTTGACCTCTCACTGTTTTTTATAGGCTTGGCAGCCGTCACAGGATGCTACAAAAAGCAGAAAGTCGGAATATTACTTGATGGAGTCGTAAGCATAAACGGCCTGGAGCCTTCTGAGCTTTGCAGCCAAGGCTGCGACGAGGTGAAAGTCGTGAGAGACCTAATAATCAGGCGCGAAGTTCCTAGAGAGGTCAATATATTTTCAGATATCATATTCCTCAATATAGTGCATCCGGATGCAGAAGTGGCCGCCATTGGTCAGGCCACTTTTCACACAAAGGGTATCAAGGGTGTATCTCGATATGCCAAGACTGGGGCAAAGTCGTGATATTATGACATAGTTGAAGGGATACAGATTTTTCAATGTACAGCGCAAAAAAACGAATCACGTTTCGGCATCACAACGTAGCAATATTGCCAGTGAAACGTTGTGGGCTCGTCAATCTCTCCAGCGCGGGACTCCAGTAAGATCTACGCGGGCGAGACCCGGCTTTCTCTCAAGTCTTGAACTGGCAGTATTTTATAGACGAGATGTTCCAAAGTAGAAAATCTGACAATGCTTCCTTCTACCCGTGGTGCAAGCTTCGTATAGTTTACCCTTCTAAGGCTTCCGCGGGCTGCACAAGATACAAATATATAGTGAACAAAGAATGAAGTAATTCGCCATTGAAGTCCCATCATCCACTTAAACCTCTATATTTTTGCACGGGAGCCGCGTGCCGCAACCCGCAAGTAATTGCCTCATCTACGTTGTGGCAGGGCAAATACGCACCCCCTCACTAATCAACAGGCCAGCAAGATAAGCCACCAAAGCAATAACCGCCCTTGGACATAGAACCACAACCACAAGCCCCAACACCGCCATCATGGAAATGCGAAAGAAGTCTCTGCTTATCGGAATCAATTACCTCGGCAGTGACCACCAGCTCAATGGCTGCCACCGAGACGTGGAAAACATGGCCGAGTTCCTCAGCTACCGGGGCTACTCGTCGGATCCGCGGTCCCAGGTCATCCTGAGAGACGACCTGGAGGGCATGTACTACCCCAGCGGCCATAACATGCTGGTGAGTGTCATCTCTCCGCCGCCCATGAGCCGGCCTGCTGACCTGCCCTCACCAGGCGGCCATCGACTGGCTCGTCAGCGAGCCCGGGACCTGCAACTTCTTCCACTACTCGGGCCACGGCGGGCAGGTCCGCGACCCGACCGGGCAGCGGCCGTCCGGCATCCTCGACACCATCTGCCCCGTGGACTTTGAGGCGCGCGGGCAGCTCGACTCGGACACGCTGCACCAGCACCTGGTGACGCGCATGCCGCCCAACAGCACGCTCTTCGCGGTCCTCGACTGCTGCCACTCGGGCTCCGCGCTCGAGCTGCCGTACGTGTACCGCACCGACGACGAGGGCAACGTCAGCCTCGTCGACAACATCCGGCAGGGCGTGCGCCTGATGGGCGAGGCGTCGGACCTGCTGCGCGGCGGCTTCAGCTTCGACAAGCTCGCCGAGGCGCAGGACCTGTACGCGGGCGCCACCTCCTTCTTCCGCTCGTTCAGGCACATGGGCGAGGAGCAGCGGGCCGGGCTCGGCGAGGACGAGGACAGCGCCATGTACCGCCAGGAGCACAAGATGGTCACCATGTTCTCGGGCTGCCGCGACGACCAGACGAGCGCCGACGCCAGCATCGGCGGCGTCAACGAGGGCGCCATGTCGTGGGCGTTCCTGCAGGTCATGAAGAGGCTCCCCAACCCGAGCTTCTTACAGGTAGGCTCGCTTCCCGCCAAGGAAGATTGTCCGGGCCTGGAACGATGTTTGAACAGCGGCTAATAGGTTGATATCTGCAGACTCTGCATGAGACACGATTGTGCCTGCGACAATCCAACTATGAGCAGGTGCCCCAGCTTTCAGTTGGTCTACAAATGGACCTTGAGCGGCCATTGACGCTATAAACTGCAGATTCTTCCAGCGGTGCTTAAACTTGTCTGTGAGACACTGTATCGCGGTGAATGAACTACTGTATGTTGTTCTTCGCTGTTTAAGCCACAGCAAATCCACGACGGTCTAGTCTCTCAGGTATTTCGTTCTCGATCTATTTAACGTCAGTCCCATATTGTGTGATTTCCGGCATGCAGAGGCCCATCTCAACTTGTCGCTGCACTCTCTCAGGGCGAAGAGGGCCGCCAAAGCATCATTTCTAGATTCGTGCGCGGCTACGCATTGGCTTACTGTTCACGCTCCGCGTGAATACCGTTCTTCGCCTTAACCCCTTTGCATCGAGATGACGTGCCGTCCCCGAAGAAAAGCAAGGGAACGACAAATTGCTCCTTGGTTTCCAGCGAGAAGACCGCTGCCTTTTACTACACTGCTTTACTTTGTGCAACCTGAATACTTATTCCTTTTTTCATTCTTTGCTTCTTCTTTCTTGTTTTGCTTTTTCAGTTAGCGCTCTATCCCCCTGCCCCTGCCTTGTCAGTTGTGAAGCTTGGGAGCGCCTATAGCCAAAAAGCAAAAACAGCAATAGAAAAAGCAAAACTTCTGGCAAAGTTGATGCATTGCTTTCGCTTATTTCAAATACCAAAGCCAGAAATTAAGTTTTCAATGTTCAGCTACCTCGCTATGGTACTTGTTTTTCCTTGTACATATTCTCGCTTCCCAGCTGTGCTGCTCGACTTCACTTACAGGAACCAGACTGACTCCATCCGAATTGAAGGGCATATCCCTGTTGGGACAGCCAGTACGACTGCCGACCCATGAATCTTGGCGAAAATTCATAGTCTCTTCGTCTGTTTCGAAAAGCCAGTCACCTTCTTGGGGGCATTCGCCATCACCGGTGCGGCCCGTCCGCCCGCACCTCCATTGCCACTGCTGGCTGGGCATCGCCAACCAGGATACTACGCGAGAAATAACGAGTGGCTTTTTTATTTTGTATTCATCTGATTGGTATATTGTCTCTCCCACTGCCGATCGACTGGTCATTCTTTGGAATACCCGCCCCCTGCCCTCCCCTCCCTAGTCCCTAGTTCCCTTTTTTTCTTTTGTTATTTGTTTCGTTTCATGACCCAGGAGCTTGGATCGAAGGTAGGTTGGCGCCGGCCATGGTTTGCGGCGCTGCCGTAGTTGTTGCTTTTTATAGTGCCATGACTTTGCCAGCTCCTTCACACGGAAGTGATGGCCCGACGACCAGGGCCATGCCTACTGACAATGAGAACCGCCGTCACATACGGTACCAGGTGTCTTTGAGACGACGTGGAACGACAAAGATGCTTCTTGGCAGCAGTTTGCATTCAACGCTCCTTGGCAGATCCAGCCGTTGAGCACTGACGCTGTCAAGCGCACGGTTTTGTAGCCAATAGTGTCCTTGTACCGGATTTGGGAAGTCGATCCGATTTGGCCTTGGCAGAGCGCATCAACTCGTCTAGTCCTCAGCAGATACCACACTCGCCTTCGCCACCCCGAGCGTGCCATCCCGCAATCTGCCAGCCGCAAGAAGCAATCACAAAAAGTGACGGGTCTCAAAACCCCCCATCCCTTTGCCACCTTGCCACTCCTCCAGCCCTTTTCGAATGCTGAACGTGGCGTGAATGTTTGCCCGTGCTGGCTTGGTGGCGCTACACTTTTGGCTTTTGGGTGGTTTGTTTCAGCTCATGTTGGGGAATGCGATCTTCGGCGCCATCGTGACTGGCTTCCACTTCCCGTCCGCAAGCCCAGGGGCAGGGGATTTAGTTCCGTCATGGTCAGGCACAGGCCAGGAAGGGGAAAGGGCGGGAAGGAAAAGAAAACGAGAGCATCTCTTGCGACTTTACTTGGTGTTGGATGCGACGCGCGACAAGCCCAAGCCACTTCCTTCAGCCACCGTCACTTTTATGGCACTTGGTCTCCCTTGGCGACATGGCAAGAATGCAGTCGTAGCTAGGTAGAGGTTCCTCAACATTGTTGACCTCGAAATTGGTGGGCGCAGAGAGGCCCATCTTGTAGAATGCTTCTTACACTGCATTGCTGTCGCGCGATCGAATGACAATGACGACGGCTTCAAAGGGGGAAGCAGAGACATCTGCGAACGAGTGAATTCTTTCAACTTGTTCTCTCCTCTCTCCCTCCCTTGGCGACACGCCCCCCCGCCCCCTTCCCCCGCCTTCACGCCACCTCCCTCCCGGCCTGGAGGGCGCCGAAAAACACCGCCCGCTGCCAACCACCAACCGCGCAGACAAGTTGGGTTGAGAGCACGCGTATCACCTGGTTTGCTCATTCGTCTCCTCCTCCTCCGACGTGTTTTCTCATCCCATCACTTTTCACGTTACCGTTTCGACTCTTGGTGCTCAGCTAGTGAGTCGGCAGGATCCACGTCGTCAATTCACGTTTTCCCCTCAGCTGTCTTCTCCAAGCCGAGTTTTCTCCCCATGTTTGCTTTTTCTTTTGTCGCTCCGGCCGTCTAGGCCCGTGGTTTGCGTCCTGCATCGATGGTTGGGCCCAAGGGTAACACGGTGTCGTAATGAACGGATCATGGGACTTGGCCGCCCTGCGTATGTGCCAGGCTGTCTCTAACAGTCTCTCTCACGGAGTAGACACAATGGGCTGGCTGGGCCACAACTGAATCGAGTCTAGCACAATCGCATCTCATCCCCAGAATCCGGGAGGCCGCTAAGCTTCTCCGCAGACCTGCTCCCAGCTCGTGTGCCAAACTCTTACGCCAACGCGCGAAACTCTATTATCATCGAAATGGGACCCTTTCCGACGCCGCATCGTGGCTATCGCCCATCCCAGCTGTTCTTTGTACGCGCAGTCGAGGCCTGTTGCCGCTTCCTAGCGTATGCGTTTCGCGGCGCAAAGTGACACAGTCTCTACGCTTGCCATGGCGACGATGGGCTGACTCTGAATATGTAATCATGAACTCTTCGGGCCTGAGACGCCACACCACCGTTACCAATCATCACCACGCGAGGAGGTTACCTATAGCTTTTCCCCATGTTCCCCCGCATCAGGATGACAGCACGGTCCGCTCGATGCTACCCACATCTGAGTCCAGTTCTGAGTGTCACTCGTACAATTGTCATTTCACGGTCAACGAACGATGCAGTGGGTATAGCGGCATGTATTGATACCTGGAAGTCTATCTGATACGCAAAGGAAAGGTAGAACAATGTAGTAGTCTCCAAGACCCAAGAGCTCTCGCACTCTGCTTCCCGTCTAAATGTTCTGTGTGCCAAAGGGGGTGAAAGTACAGATTAGAAAAACAACACAATATTACAAGACCATCACTTGGTCCTCTGTTCCTTCGACCGCCGAGACAGATGCCGTCCGACGACCGGTGGATTGCGGATCACGAATCGAAGTCGATGCACTCAAATGCTGCTGCATGCAGAGCACACGAGACATTGACCGAGATCCATGGATCTGCAGGCGTACTTGTAGTAATCCCCAAACGTCGTCCAAAACTTTTCAAATCGTGTTCCCACGACGAGGTGGAAAGGTCAAAAACAGAGCCATTGGCAGCCGTGATTCGGCATCATCCTCGACCAGCTCCGGTGATGCATCACATCCCGACACAGCGGCTCGCCCCAGGGTGGAGAAGGAGCGCGCGATTCCAAGACATGTCGCGACCGAGCCACATTCCATCGAATGTGCTCGCTCGCTGGTTCTTGGTGTCTTGTCTTGCCCTGCCGCGAAAGACGGCACCTGGCGACGGAGGGTTATGAGAAATCAAGGAGGCGTGTCGTGGGTAATGCAAAGGCCGTGGCAGACAACAGCGAAGAAAAAGTCAAGTCGCAAAAAGAAAAAAAGAGGAAATTTTGGGGCCCAAATCCGTCTATGGTCAAACGCCACACGCACCCTTTTCTTTTCGGTGGTGTCCAATAAAAAGCAAATATTCCCAAGATATGGAAAGGTGACTCGAGTCAGCTTTCCTGTAAGTCCCTGATGCTGATACGCAAGGGTTGGCAGTGAGCCTTTTGTGTAGTGTCGACAGTGAAAAAAAGAGGCGAAATTAAATAGTCGTATCGCTGAGAAGAATACATTCTTGACAGGTAGTGGTACAGTCGAGAAGTCGAAGTAGATGACAGGGGCCGCAATCTGAAGGCGAGGTCGTGTTACATGGTACGCGATCCTGTTTCGCCCACCCGCATGCAAGTCCGCGCCGACTTATCGAGGCTTCTGAGGAGGGGGCGGCTTCGCAATGCCAGTCGTGTCATAGGCACCACGGCCCATGTTGCGCATCGAGGGATCGCTGTGCACCATTGTGATGGTTGTTGTGGTGGGTGAAGGCTGTGGTAGGGCTGGGTGTTGATGATGCGAGGTGCTGCAGATGATCAAGTTAGCATGTACATTCGTATGAGTCGTCGGTTCGCGGCGCATTATATAGAAAAAGCAGGCAGCAGCGCAACAAGACCCGGCTCTTGGTCAAACAGCCGGGAATTGGAGCCAAAGGACTAGGGAAAGCGAGGGCAAACTCATATGATTGACTGACCTTGACTGGTGTGACGGTTTTCCAGAAGCCGTTTAGGTAACACCGGGAAAGGATGACGGCTGGTGAAGGAAATAGCCAGGAAGTGAGCCGAAGAACGGCCAGGATATCAGTGTTGCCAATAATATTGGACAGGATCGGTGTCGGGACGGATGCTGAGCAAGTCGTGAATTGCGAGGCGAGGGTATATCGGCACCGGCGCGTTGAGCAAGGCAACACGAGGCGAGTCACTGAGTTCCCGGGAGAATCAGTCGGCGATGGGCAGTTCGCTTGACGGCGAGCGCGAATACGACTGGGGGACCGAGAGGTGATCCGAGCTGCTGACAGGATCCGTTGCGGATATTGCTGCTATTCACAGCGGCGCGTAGCAAACAAGAGCTGAGGCGACCAGGACGGGCGACGACGGGTTGTGAGTCTGAGTCGGCGCTGCGTACAGATATCTCGGGAAGCGTGAGTCGGTAGGTGAGCCGGCGAGTTCGACAATGGTCGTCTATCTGCAGTTGTAGGCGAGAATTGCGCGTAGTGCCGAGCAGATTAAAGGGGGTGTAAGTGGTTCTGGTGTAGATGGACGAGCCCAGAGTCGAAGCAAGCAAGCAGGCAGGCAAATTGATGAGAGAGGCGATCAAGGCAAGAGAGCGCTGGGTATTAGGGAGGAGCAGGAAAGCAAGACGAATAGAGCGGTAGAAAAGAGAAGCTTAAATAAGTTGAAGGGAGGGAGCGAGAGCTTTTGTAAAGGAAGGAAAAAAAGGTCTGACTGACAGTTGCGTGCCTTGTCTTGAGTTAAGGGGGGGGGTGAGGAGAGTCATACCAGCAGGGAGGGCTTTGGGGCGGATGTGGCCCGTTCTGAGAGCGTGAAAAAAAAAAATTGGTACAGAGGAAAGGAAAAGAAAGGAAGACTGGTCTGTGCCGGGTATAATTTAAAATAAGAAAAATGCGACAAGAAAATAATAATAATGCGGCGCCCGTTGTCCCCGGGCGGCCAAAGCACTTTAGACCCCCTGCCTGGTCCTTCGTCGTCCCTGGGTTAAGCTGTAATTGGGGGAGGGGTGTGGCCAATTTCCCACTCGTCGGGTCTCCTTCGAACAGGGGAATGAATGAAAGGGGAACTTGTGACTTGTGTGTGTGGTCGCCCGTCAGTTGTCAGCCCATCGACTGGCCTGCCTGCGAGGAGGGAGAGAACTCGCTCTTTGGGCGGCCAACCTTGGCTTCCCTTTTGGAGACCGGCAAAGACCAGGGGGGCGGCGGCGGCGGGAAGGGCCTCTTTCTGCCAATACGCTTTGCGAAACGGGCGCCGCGCCATCGCTGCCTGGGTGCAAAGACGATGCGCCCTGCGCGGCTGGCCGGCTCTCTCAGGCCTCCTCCCATCCATGCGGGCGTCGTCGTCGCCATGATACATGCTGTACCGTGATGATGCTGGGTAGCGGGAGGTATCAGTACCCTCCGTCCACTATCACCAGGGGCCCACGTCACCTTGGCGCCTCCCAGCATGGCCCAAAGGTCGGCGCTGCTGCGGGTTCGTGCCTGGCCCAGGGTGTCGATCCGTCCTCCCACCGCGCCGGGTTCGCTTTTCCTCTCTCGTACGCCTGCATCCAGCCCAGCGGCCACTCACTGGGAGGAGGAAAGGCAAAGGGAGGCCCTGCCCGCCGGTGGGCATTGCCGTTCCGCCTTCCCCGTCCCCGTGAGGCGTCCCCCAAATCCCAAACTAGCTTTCGGTCGGCCAGGGGGGCGGCGGACCAGCCAAGCAAGAAGCCTCTTTTGGGCGGGCAATTCCACCCGGCCGTCGCCTGCGAGGCAGGGATCCTCGTCGGTCCACGCGATGCCTTTGTCTGCGCTCCGGCAGACGTGGCGTCCACGTCGCCTCTCGCATAACGAAGGCTTCTGGCGACAACTTGCCTCATGCTGGCCGGTGACTTGCATGCCCGGACATGCTCTCGGAGCGTGCCAATGAGAAACCTCCTTTGGCTGCTGGGCTGATGAGCACTAGTCACCCGTCCGCCACACCACCCTCCCCTCCCGTCCCAACCGCTTGGCTCGGGACCTGCTGGTGAAGAGCTGACGAGCTGCCGCCTCCGGCCAGGCTGCTGAGTGCCGTGGGAACCGGGTAGAAAGCTGCACAGCCCTTCCACTGACCACCACGTTGTCTTTGTCATGTATCTTTTCTTCTCCCGGCCCCAACTCAACGGGGCCCGGAAGGCTTTGGGCCTGGATGGTGCGCAGCAGCGATTGATATGCCGGAAAACGAAAGCTTATTTGTCGCCGGCGGCAGGGCCCAACATCCGACGTGGCGCACCGCTCGACGGGAGCGTATGAATGGCAACAAAGGCAGGTGATGCCGAAGCTGACGCTCGGTATCCCGTGTTGTAAACGATATGCTGTTGGGGGCTGGAACGGCAACCATGTAATCGGGTTTCCAGCCTTATGCCCTCCACAGCATCCCGTTAGGCCGCCCCGAGAAAAAAAAAAAAGCCACAAAGCCATTGATCCAGAGCCATTGTCTGTCGTCCAATTGCTGGCCATGCTACGTGTGCATTGGCAGCAGACAATGGCGGGTGCCTGGGCAGTACGTGGCAGCGCTCGCCTGCAGGAACAAAGCGTTCGCTGCGTCCTTTAGTTTATCTCTCCTTCTCCAGGCTGCAGGAACTTCGTCATCCTCGGTGCTGAGCAGGCAGACGCCACCGGGTTTTCTGGACGTGACGCCAGCGGCTTGCTTGCTGCGGCCAGACGCACGCCTCGGCCCTTTGATTGGGTTTGCTGCCAGGGACAAACAATGCTCCCTCTTGTTCGAAAATAGCCGGAGCGTTCTTTCGCCCCGAAAAGTCGCCCGTGTACTGCCGAGATGGGGTCCCTCTCCGGGGCGGATTGTTATCCAGCAAACCACGGTTAACCGCATAGTATCTGCATAGCGACATCTCTTTTTGTCGGATAGTCTTGTCTATGCGGTTCGTTTCCTACAAACATCGGTGCGACGTGGAGTTGGGGTCGCTATTTTTACTATCAGTGCGCACTACTGTGGCAGTCATCAGGCAGGTCATTTCATGGTGACACAAAGCAATCGTTGCTGATAATGTCGCGAGTGCCCGACATTCTCGCAGTGGGAAAAGGAAAAGGTGCTTCTCCAGCTCCGTATCCGCACCCATTGTTGCTCTGATGGAAGCTCGTCTAGAAACAAGGTGTTCGCTCCGATTTGCCTCTGTAGTCTTGTATTTGCTCCATGTCAGTGACAGTAGTGAGCAGCTCGTAGCGCCAAGAAGAAAATCTCAGCCATTCCTTACCAAGTCAGTAGGAGCCGCATTCAACTGAATGTTGAGTGTAATCAAGGATCCTTGTTAGAGACGCTAGTGATTACCTCCTTCGCCTCTGAGGAGCATAGTAGAGCAGACCAAGCCCATCACAAGTTCGATGGAGGAAGAATAGACAACCCACTGCATATCACATACGTCTCAACCATTGCGACCAGTTACTTCATCTACGTTTCAAACCCCGAGGCGGCAAGAGGCCATTAGGGCGCGTCCAGCAATGGCTACCCGGGAGCCAACAACACCTGCGGACCAACGCGCGCATGATTCACGCCGTAAACGGCAATTTGCGCCGCATAAATACGCTGAGCGTCACTGGGCAAACAGGACAGGGCATACCAGTCATCGCAAATTACAAGGGAGCCAGCGTCTGCGGCGACTGGTGGCTGTGGCACGACCTGTTCCAGTTGGATGCGGCGCATCCCATCATTTACTGGTGGTCAACGGGCCAACGCAGAAAAGTCCCATGGCCCTGGACGCACATCCTTCTCGTATCGACAGAGAAGAAAAAGCCGTAATCTCCAGTCGCTGACTCGTCCGACCGCGGTAACGAAGAAAAAACGTCCCACTGTCACCGTTCCAGCATTGCCAGGACCAACTCCCAAGCCTCCCTCCCTTCAAGGCCTTCCCTGGAAATTCCTCTCCCGATATACAATATAATCTGCAGTGTTTATGGTAGCCACCAACCTGTACCCGCACAAGCAACGGCCCGGAAAGGCCGTGAAAGTCCCCGAAAATGAAGCCCCCACTGCTTGCATGACAGCAGCCAAGGGCATTTCACCGTCGCCTGATGTAAGGTTGATGTTTTGGCAGGGAGGCGCAGACGGCGACACGAGCGCAGGCGCTGATAGCAAGCGACCAATGCCCATTAAGGCCATTGTGGCCCTGCGGCGAGGACACATGTCCTTCAAGGCCCAGCCGCCGACCCGGCGCATGGCTGGAGGCCAACGTGCCATCAAGGGTACTTTTTTTTCGTAGGTTACCTTCCTCATCCAGCAGGGCTTTCGTCACGCGCAGTCATACGCCTGCGGCATCCGACCTAGGCCAGAAACCGAATTCCCAACTCCCCGAGTGGTCCTGCAACTTGGACATCCTTGCTGGGAGACGGCCAACGAACCCGGACAGGTGGGACAAAAGGCCCTGCCAGGCTAAGCCCGTATGGATTCCATAGAAGGGATCCCCTTTTTCCAGAAGAAAAAAAACTGCCCAGCCCTTATGCACCCCGGCTTTTGGTTTCTGGTACCTTGCAGGAGTTCCACATAAGCGTGTTCGCAGCGCCAGGGACGGGCTGTCGAGGAAGAAGGAAAACAGGACACCCCCGTACAGAGTAGTCGAAGAAAATTTTTCTTCCTTGCCGTTAAAATTGCGGCGGCCTGGGGTATGGCGCGGGTGGAGAGACGGCTGGGTTTCCGCGGCTCTGGGACATGCTCGTGTGGTCGCATTGGTTCTGCACGCCCGTCGTTTAATAAGACACTCTCGGCGACCTGTCTTGGGAGCTTCCCAGAAGGAATTCCAAAGGGACGGTGGCCTTTTCGCTTTGACGCGTAAATTGATTGATCACAGGAAAGGGCCAAGCTGAGCTCGTCGACCTAGAGACAAAAAGCAAAACAGCCCGCAATGCGGCCAAAGAGGCCGACACTCGAGGCAACAAGTGGGACGAACCCTGGTGTTAAAGTGAGCCCAGTGTAGCGATCAAAGCCCAGTATCGTCCTTTAGGTTTCTGCTGCGACGGGCGGAAAACAAAAGGGCAAACTTGGGCTTTGCTCTGTTGCGCCCGCCGCATCACCACAAAAGCCTTCAAACGCTTTTGGTCCGGAATGGCGCGCGCTGCAAATCAAAGCCCACTCTCTGGCAGCCATTGCCAGGATCCCTTGAAATACTTCCGCGAGGGTGGCACAGATCGCACTGGCGCCGCCCCTGGCCACAGCACAGACGGCCTGTTCCAGTATGCAGCTGGGGCAGCCGGTATAGCCGTTGCGAATACCGTCCGTTATCCAGGGTGAGCGATGGCTTTCTGCCTGGCTTGAATACCGAGTCAGGACATGATCCCTTGATTTTGACCTTGGCTACACGGGAGCTGTCACGAGTCAAATGTGGACGCGACCTATATTTATAGATCATTGTGTATCTTCGTGAATGGCGTGCGAGCCGAGCCATGAGATTCCCAGCAAATGCCGTTTACAGCCAGGCCGCGAGAACAGACTTCGTCTTTTGTGAATCCCGATCATCGCCCCATGGTCCGGAATTGTATGACATTACATGTGGCTCCGCCACAAGCCGCGCCAACTACAGCCGAGAAACAGGCGACAACGCCTCTCGCATCGAGAAGCATCTTCTCCTTTTTGTGCCCGCCCTTGGGTTTGCCCTGCGGGCGCCGTTGAAGCGTCTTTGCCGAGGCCGTTCACGTGCGGGCGGCGGACCATGGGCCGGGAAGGGCCGCCCAAAAGTCAGAGCGCTGCCGTTGCCATTGTGGGCAGGGGGAGACACAGGCCCAAATGAATACATGTCTAAGAAAACCAGTCTATTGAATTTCGCATAGGATTCCAGACATCAGGCGACTGCAGCTTGGTCCTCGCGCCTGGGCGAACAGCAACGCCTCTCGCGGTGACGCCCGAACGACGCAACCTGTTTGACTCGCTACCGCCTCGCTTGACCACTGCGTCGGTATCATACAGCCGAGGGGGGGTCCAGAGACGAGTGTTTCAAGTGCAATTTTGGGAGCCGGGGAAGTTCTTGCCCAAAGCGGTTTAAATCAGGAACGGGGGGAAGCTGGACAAGATTGTTGTATCCACTGACTGGGCTTCTCGCACGCCTTCGTACCCGCTGAAGGCGGGAATGGGGCCTTTCGCTGGAGTTGGGAAGATGCGATGATATCTCCCAGACGATCTGGTCCGTACAATGCTCGCCGGGACGAGTACGAGGCTGCGTCGTGTCAAGATCATGCGCGCGCTCGTGTCGTCCACCAGCTCCCTCTCGCCCGGGTACACGCTGCAGCTTCCTCCGTACTGATTGGACTGCCAGGTTTCCCGTCATCTTATTGTTGCACCCTTACTAGCCATCTCGTGGGAGCCAACGCTAGTCAGGGCAGCAACCAACTCTGGACCATGCTGACGCGTAGTGTGTAAGCTTTGACTATCGACACTGTCGCTGGGTTTCTCAAAGCCCACTCACGCGGCAGTGACATGATTGCCAGCCACTAGGACTTGCTAGCAGCGTTACAGCAGCCCTGCCCGGGGCCAGTCAGCCAAGTCGGCTTGACAAATGGTGGGCGGAACGGCGTGTTTCTAGAAGGCTTCTCTGATCTGGGGGGCCGAATTTCGTCGTCATGGTCAGTGTACAGACTAGCCAGCTTCCTAATCAAACTATATGTTTGAACAAAAATCCCCTCCCGTGTGCTACAGGGCCACCAGCGTCTTCTGCATCGACCACGCGCGTGGCTTTGTGAGTTTGGAAGCCGAGGAAACAATGGCAGCATGCAGCCCTGCTGCAGCGCACGTCCAGTCCGGATGTCGGTGGCATTCGACCGGCAGGCATGCCTCCCAGTCGCAAGGCCCGTTGCAAGCACGGCACAGGGCGTCTGACGCAGAGCATGGTGCATGCGCACAGCGTGCTTGGGTGCCTACGCTGAATCACGGCGCCGTCGCAACTGGGGTTTGGGAGGTGTTTCGGTTGCTTTTTGGCGGCCAATGCGAGGCGCCAGATTGTAGAGCCGGTGGACGTCCTTTGTAGTTCCGACAAGCCACTGAGAAATTGCCCAGAAAAAGACAACACAAGGCTCAAGGGCCTGTCGGCGCCGTGAGCCAGCTGGACGTCCACATGAGTCTTCGTAAAAGACATTTGACGGAGTCGGCCAGAGCGCTTGCAGGAAGAAGATCCGTCCCTGGTTTCTATGCATCCAGGCTCGCTCATGAATGTAAGCGACGCATCAACACCTTGCTGTCACGCTTACAAGTACACGGACACAAATGACTCGGGAGAATATGCGCGTTGTCTTGGTAAAAAGCCAACCGCCGTGCACACCAGCAGGCGCTGCCTTGTGTTTCGTGAAGCTGATTCGCACGGTTATTCCCGTGCCTACTCTCTCTGCGAAAGGCGAACGGATCATCAAGCGCCCTTCGTGATATGCCCACGAAATAGTTTCTTTCTTTACTCGTCGTCCACCTTTGTCTACAAGTGCTTCGCTTCAGCTGCTGTCTGTAGCTGGACTCGCCCCGCGGGAGGATGCTGCCATGGCGTCTTTATTGACGGATTCGGGCAGATCGGCCTTTGAGTCGTCTACAAGTAGGGTTTTAAGAGATTTATTTCATCGAACTAATAATCTTATATACAGAAGAAGAACTTGGTAAGGTTCTTACTTGCCTGCTATTGACGCTAGTGGCGAAAAAAGGTTTGGATTAACACATGTGCCGAGATGTCCTGTGGTGATCTAGTGAAGTGTACATGCTAATAAATCACAACACTTTTCACTTTGGGTACAGAATGGTTTTCTCTCCATGCACATTCCTTCTCTCCCTCCACATTCGCCCTCGACGACCGTCCATCTCTCCAACCACCCTCACAACTCTCCAAAAGCCACAGCAAAGATGCGGTATCACGTACAACCTCGGGGTTTTCGCTGGAGCCTATGGAAGGACCTGTGGCACAACAACCTTCCCGATCTCAAGACCACCAAAGAGATTTCTCCGACGACAATATTCGTTGCTATTGATACCGAACCATGGCCGGGTCAAGCCGGGACAAATTCCACCGAAGCAGCCGCTCAGATTGGCATGGCCTTACTTGCCCCCCGGGCAGATCACGCAGGAAAGATAGATGAGCCGCCTCAGACTCTTGAGGAAGCTCAGCAGCGATTTCATATCTCCTCACATTCCATCCACATCAATGGCCGAGAGCGGCTGGGGTTGGGCGAAATTTTTTGGAAGGGTGGCGACGAAAATGTTTCGTTTGTTGGCCCAGATGAAGTAGAGGACACCGCCCTCAACATTATCCATACTTTTCAGCAACAAATGTGCTTGTTTCTTGGCAAACCTCTAAAGGTTACTCTCGTCGGGTTTGACCTTGATCACGAATTTCGTATTCTGTCCCGTCACTACACGCGGATCCTTGACTGCTTCACTTCATGGGTTGATGTCCAGGAGCTTGCCAAAGAACTCATGCCAGATACCAGCCAGGCACCAAGCTTACGAAATACTCTGATCGGCGTCGGATACGAACCCATTTTCCCGACGAAGCCGGCAAGCTCCGATGGCCACGATGCCGGGAATGATGCTATGCGTTGCATATCAGTTCTTAGCACGCTCTTGCACTACTCGCCGCTAGGTCAAGATTTGGCTCGGGCTCACTCGGAATATCATGCGAATCGCTGCCATGAAAGGTCAAAGGCGCAGTGCGTAAAGGCTAGTATGCAGAGACGTGACTTATTTTCTAAGGAATGCCCTTGGCCCGCAGAGAAATATCCCTTCCGAGCAAAGGTCGACTTGCCGGGAACCTATATTACGAAATGGCAAGACCCGGCGGTGTTATGCGAATATTTTCTTAAATATAGGCCTGTGGCGGCAGGTGGCAATAAAACAAAGACATTTGGGGGCTGGATCTGCTTCGCGAGCCTGGAGGAGCTAGAGCTGTTCTTGAGAGAGGTTGACGGGATGGAGGATGTAGAGGGAAGGGGAACTTGGCTCGCAAAAACACGGTATAACCCGAATGTAGTCCAGGCGGTCACAAAGGCGGAGCTGGACGAATACCTACGGGAGAAGGCAGCCGCCGAGATTGCCGAAAAACGGCGAATTCGACAGGAGAAGAAGAAGCAAAGGGAGGAGATATACGAAATAGCAGGTAGATATCCTACCCCTCCCTGCTCTTGGTGACCAGCATGCCATGTTGTTACATTTACATCTAGTGGCATATTACCAACTTGTATTTGAAAATGCGACGCATGCCCCTCACGCTGACCGGATGTGAAATATGAACGAGTCCAGATCATGCCGTTCTCAGTCCAAAATAGCCATCTCGGCTTATTGACCTACTACAGATAGACGAAAATCTGCCTAGAATGGCGCAGCAGAAGCCAGATAATTCTTTTATCGAAAGAAGCATTTCTACCTTAAAAGAGAAACTTCAAAGCTGCGTCGTCCTTTGGTGGGCGTAAAAACATCTACAGGACTCATGTAGGTGCTCAACCATCCTGAACCTTAGGGTTTGGGGGAAGGCTATTCTATGTATGATTGTAGCTTTCAGCTCTCTCAAATTCGCTTCACACTTAGGAAATCCTGCCCCAGCGGAATTGACTTCACAATCTACTCGATGATTTTTTGCCTCCAAGCCTTCCGTCAGAGACTGAGAAATCGGCGTTTCCAACGCCTATGGTCCTGACAACTCTCAAATCATCTCCGCAGGGCCGGATCAGCACTTAAGGGAAAGCGATACATATATAGTGTAGAATTGACGAAATAAAATAAGAATAATATCTTACGGCATTTGCGAATCTTGATCATGCTACTTCAGTCTGTTGGTTTGATGAAGCTGGCTCCAGCCCCACGCCGACCGGCACCAGCCACTCAACTCAGCCTCAGTCGCCAGCAGGAACCCCGCCAATTTGGTGACGCAGCCACGGCGAAGCTTCACCTCGACTTCCGCCGCCATCATCGTCGTCCCCGACACCGGCACATCCAAGCTCGTTCCTAATTAGGACCGAGAGACGCCCTGTTCACACCGCAACCCCATCCTGCACCCCGACTTCCGCCCTCTTCGACCCCCGTTCCCCGACACCATCCCGGGGCCAAGCTGCCACCCCCCTACAGCCATGTCAATCATTCAGCAGCACACGAGCGCGTCGCTCAGCGACGCCTGGCGCACAATCAACATCGACGCCCTCACCGAGGACTCGAGCGTCAACTTTGACACTTCGACCCTGCACCCCCCGCAGCCCGAGATCACCGAGGCAGACGTGCGCGGACTCTCTGGCCAGGTCAGGCAGCTGCTGCGCGGTGGAGATGCTGAGGGAGCTCTCCGCGGGTGCCTGGAGTCGCCAGTATATAACGGAACCGATGCGGCCAAGGTAAGACGGACAAGGATGAACTGGTGAAGAACTGCGTGGGTCGAGAACGTAGCTTGAGGCGCGTCTCGCTTGGCGGCAGTCAAACCGCCACATCGGAGATGCGACGTGAGCCGGTGATGGATCCAGCTAACCTCTCATCGTACAGGACGCACACCTCCAAACGCTCACCGAAGTTCTACAATCCATCAAGGCCAGTGACATGACCCCGCTGCTAAAGCGCATCTACGAGTCTCCCGGCGGGAGCGAGTGCCTCGACGTCCTGATGAAGTACATGTATGATTAGCCCACGCGCAGCTTCCCCACTCCTCAACATTTGGTCTAACGCGGAACCTCGTCGCAGCTACAAGGGAATGGCGGGATCGCACGCCGGACGCGGATCCAAAATCACCCCTCAGCCGACCGGCGGCTTCAGCCAGGTCGGCGCCCGTCCCGGTGCGTCCAACGAGCCGGCGTCTGCTGGCATGAGCGTCATGCTTAGCTGGCACGAGAAGCTCGTCGAGGTGGCTGGCCTAGGATGCATTGGCAGAACGATGACCGACTGGCGCCGGGTATAACAATAATACGGCATTGGACGGGATGGTATTCTGATAGAACCAACAAAATTACAGCATGACTTTATGTTCCATAACTACTGCTATGCTATATGTTCTTCCGATTCGTGGTTATTATGTGACACCATTAAAATACATATACTCGAAGCCCGGCTTCTACTTTTGCTCTAGGAGATCTTTGAGGCTGGCCTGGCCCGTCCCTCGGGCCAGAGGTTGAGGCTGGTTCTCGCCCTCTCGCCAACCAATCATGTAAATAATTCTAAACGTGGCGGGGATGGAACCATCCTCATTGCCGTGCAATTCACGGTAGATGGCATCGTTGGCCAGCAGGACATCGCGCTGGATTGGGCCCATTTCCCGGCCCAGGATTGCGCTGCTTTCGCCCATGGCTTGCAGGTCCTGCATGAGGGCAAAGGTGTCCGGATAGTCGACAATGATGTCGTCCACATCCACGGTCAGCATCTTGAACCCCGCCTTCTGCAGCAGGCCGCCCACGTCCCTGACGTCCGCCAGCGGCGACACGTGCGGGGAGATGCCTCCGCGGCGCTCCAGGTCCGCCAGCTGGAGCGACGTGCGCAGCTCAAAGAGGCTGTCGCCGCCGAGCATCGCCCCGATGAAGGGGGAGTCGGGCTTCAGAACGCTGTTGATCTGGGAGAGGATGCTGGGGAGGTCGTTGATCCAGTGCATGCTGAGCGAGCTGAGGACCAGGTCAAACGATTCGGGCTCGAACGGCAGCGTCTCCTCGTCTTCCAGCACGCGGCGGGTGATGTTGAGCTTGCTGTTGAACTCGAGGCCGGCATCGCGGTACAGGAGCGTCTCGGAGGAGTCGACCGCGGTGAGCTCCGTGATGCGCGTCGACAGCGGCGCGGAGTCGGGCTTGGACGGGTCCGGGTCCGGGTTCTCGGCCGTGAGGGCGCGGGCAATGTTGCAGCTGTTGGCGCCGAGATCGAGCACCTTGGGGAAATGCCGATTGATGTCCTGGAAGCGCACGCGTCAGCAAGCAACCGGCCGCGAGCAGGCCGGCAGGGTTTCCAGCATACCAGAAGTCGTTCTGCCACGCGCGTGGCGACCTCGTCCTTGAGGTAGTCGGCCTGCCGGCCTTGCTCCGCGTGGGAGCCGGCGCGCTCCTTCTGGAGCCACTTCGTCCTCCTGTTGAAGACCTGGAAACGCGGCGCGGCGGACGAGGCCACGGCGTAGGTTCGACGGGCGAGCTGCGTCGCGGGTGGTGGTGCGTAGGGTAGAGAGGGCCGAGGGAGCGCCCTCGCGACGCTACTCAAGCATCGGCTGCATGTCGACATGACATTGGACTCTATCGCAGACAGGATAGCCTGCGAGAGCTGCAGGCGCGTGTGAAGGAAATCCCGGGGAGGGCGGCTGCTCTGGTTGGTCCTTGTGGAAGCTTCCCGAGCCGCGAAAAAGCACCCGTGCGATGGAGGTACCTCCTGGCCCACCGTCCGCCCCACGGCCACGGAGGTACCTCATCCGGCTCTAGTCTAACCCAGGGTCGCTCGACACGCCGGCGCCGTCAGCTCCAACCCCAGCTGCCAGCGCCACTTCTTCAACCTCGTCCCCTCAACTGCCATTACGCACCCTGGTGGTTTTCAACTCCTTCACGCCGAGCCAACTCCAGCTTGTGTCTGGTGCCAACCCATAGCTATCCAGCCATCTTCTTCTTCGCAGGTGTTCTTTTCCCCGCTGCAAGGACGCCTTCCCAACCCGCGTGACCCGTCTCCGTCACTCTTCCGCGGTCCAGTCTCGACCTCCCCTCCTGAACCAAGCACCTGGTCGAAGGAACACCTCTGCGCCCCCCTGATCGCTCGCGGCCGTGCCTCTATGCTATTCCCGGGGCCCGATTATGCGGCTTTTGCGACGGCCTAAAACGACTCCACGAATACTGCACGAGTACGAACAGGCGTGCGACTTTTCCTGCTAGGCCCCCCGCCAGCGCTGCTCATCCTTGCAAAGGGGGCGACGCGAGTCTCCAGATTGCGATCACGACGAGCAAATAAACGCCCAACATGTCGTCCTCGGGAGGTGGCTTCCTGGGCCGCTCGAGCAGCAGCACCGCGAATATGCGCGGCCTCGTTCAGTTCATTGCTGACCTCCGGAATGCCCGCGCCCGCGAGCTCGAGGAGAAGCGCATCAACAAGGAGCTCGCCAATATCCGACAGAAGTTCAAGGACGGAAACCTCAACGGCTACCACAAAAAGAAATACGTCTGCAAGCTCTTGTACATTTATATCCTGGGCTGGAACGTGGACTTTGGCCATCTCGAAGCTGTCAACCTCATCTCGGCGGGAAAGTACTCGGAGAAGCAGATTGGCTATCTTGCCGTTACACTGTTCCTTCACGAGAAGCACGAGCTCCTCCATCTTGTTGTCAATAGTATTCGCAAGGACCTCCTGGATCACAATGAGCTCTTCAACTGCCTGGCTCTGCATGCCATTGCGAATGTCGGAGGCCGCGAAATGGGCGAGTCTCTCAGTAGCGACGTCCACCGGCTTTTGATCGCTCCGTGAGTACCATTGGATTCCCGCCAAAATCTATAGCTACTAATGCTTTCTCTCAGTACGTCCAAGTCCTTTGTGAAGAAAAAGGCCGCCCTCACTCTGTTGCGATTGTATCGAAAGAGCCCCGAAATTGTCAGCCCGCAGTGGGCTGATCGTCTAATACACTTGATGGACGACAACGACCTCGGAGTTGCGCTCTCAGTTACCTCATTGGTAATGACGGTGGCGCAAGACAGCTTGGAGCTGTACAAAGGCGCCTACGCAAAAGCCGCTGCGCGACTCAAACGAATTGTCATCGATGCCGAGTACACAGCCGATTATTTATACTACAAAGTTCCCTGCCCATGGCTTCAAGTAAAACTTCTGAAGCTCCTTCAGTATTTTGCGCCTTCCGGTTTGTTCCACATGGTCATTTTCCCGTACCACCACTAACTATATCCCAGAGGATACCCATGTTCGCAATATGCTACGAGAAGCCCTGCAGAAAATCTTGAGCCTGGCCACCGAAGGCAGCAAAAACGTGCAGCAGAACAATGCACAAAATGCTGTACTATTTGAAGCCATTAACCTCATCATTCATCTCGATACCGAACATGAACTCATGGATCAAATCTCTACCCGTCTAGGCCGTTTTATTCAAAGCCGTGAAACAAATGTTCGCTATCTCGGGCTCGAGGCCATGACACACTTGGCCGCGCGTACGCGAACACTTTCTCCAATCAAGCAGCACCAGAACATTATTCTTGGATCACTAAAAGACCGCGACATTAGTGTTCGGCGCAAGGGACTGGATCTCCTCTACAGCATGTGTGATTCTACAAATGCTAGAATTATTGTCGGCGAGCTTTTGCACCACCTTCAAAATGCCGACTATGCTATCCGTGAAGAAATGGTGCTGAAGATTGCTATTTTGACGGAAAAGTACGCCACTGATGTTCAGTGGTACGTCGACATCTCCCTCCGACTGATTGCTATGGCTGGTGATCATGTGAGCGACGAGGTGTGGCAGCGCGTCACGCAGATCGTCACCAACAACGAAGAGCTCCAAGTATATGCGGCTCAAAACGCCCTCCAGCACATCAAATCAGACCACTGCCACGAGACACTGGTCAAGATTGCAGCCTATATTCTTGGCGAGTTCGGCCATCTGGTTGCAGACCAACCGCGGTGCAGTCCCATTGAACAGTTTATGGCTTTGCAGAACAAGCTGGCGTCGTCATCATCCAGTACCCGAGCAATGATCCTCTCGTGCTTCATCAAATTTGTCAACTTGTTCCCTGAAATCAAGCCCCAGCTGGTCCACGTTTTTCGCATTCACAGCCACACCTTGGACTCGGAAATGCAGCAAAGAGCCTGCGAATACCTCACCCTTGCCACACTCCCTACCGATGATTTGCTTAGAACGGTTTGCGACGAGATGCCCCCCTTCCCCGAGAGGGAGTCGGCTCTTTTGTCTCGACTGCACCAGAAGCACGCCAATACTAGCGACCGACGCACATGGGTCGTTGGAGGCAAGGACGCTAATGCGGATAACTCGGAGCTGAGCATGACCAAGCCTGGTCTTAAGCGTTCCTTCAGCTCCGGAAATGCTCTCAACGGAACGAACGGGGGACAATCGAACGGAGCAAATGACCTAGCAGGCCTGGACATGAACGCGCCAACAGAGCCAGCCAAGGCACCGAACCTGGCTAGTGCCGCGCATTTGTCGCCTGGTTGGGAGAAGGGTTACAACCGCCTGATGCTTCGATCAGAAGGTGTGCTGTACGAGGATAACCAGCTGCAAATAGGCATTCGATCCGAATACCGCGGCCAAATGGCTTGTATTATTGCTTACTTCAAGAACAAAAACCCAGGCGAAATCTCTTCATTCACCACTACCTTGGACTTGGACCGAAGTGAAAAGGCAAATCTGACATGGGACGTGAAAGACCTGCCAGACAGCAGCCTCGTCCATGGTGGCCAATCGCAACAGGTCATCATGTTCGAGGCACAAAAGGCATTCACGAAAAGTCCAACAATCCGCGTCAGTTACCTGGCTGGATCGTTGCAGGCTGTTACGCTCAAGCTTCCCATTGCCATGCATAAGTTTATGGACCCCGCGGAACTGTCCGCAGAGGACTTTTTCAAGCGATGGAAGCAAATCAGTGCTGGTCCAAGGGAAGCGCAGGGCGTTTTCGGCGTGAACGCCAAGGCCAAGAACAGGGAGATTACGGAGACCTTTGTCAAGAGATCCGTAGAGGGGTTCCGATGGCGTTTGCTTGATATGGTTGACCCCAACCCCAAGAACATTGTCGGTGCCAGCGTGCTACACACAACGCAGGGCGGCAAGTTTGGGTGCCTCATGAGACTAGAGCCAAACTACGGAAGCCAAGTACGCTACCCGCCCCCTGACGAAGTAATGATAGCTAACGTTTGACCGCAGATGATTCGACTAACAATCCGCGCTACTGATGAATCGGTGCCAGCTGTGCTGCTCAAGCTCATGCAAGACCATCTGAGTATGGGTGTGTCTGCAGGGCCTGACCTACCTGAACCCCCAACGAGACAAGAAATATCCGATGCGTTTGGGCATGTGATGGTGACATGATGGTGAGGTCGAGTTGGACTGGATGGCGTGTAAAATGAAACTGTGCCAGGGCATATGGCAGGCATTTATTTGTATATGCGCGTGGGAACAATCTGGCGTTTGGTGGGTCACAATTGGTAGTTTTCAGGCTTAAAAAGAATGACGATGAAAGTATTCTGCAGTCATTATCGTTGGACGATGAACGTGGACCATGTGTACAGGAGTAGGCTAGAGGCGGGACATGACTGCGTAACTGCGACGTATTTACAAAGCTATATTCTATGCAGCCAGAGTATCTTTCTATACACGGATCTTGGCCTCTGCTCTATCTGGCCGCTGGCCAAAAATCGTGCTGCCGACACGAATCTCACCGCTGCCCTCGGCGATGGCGCCCTCAAAGTCCTCGCTCATGCCCATGCTCAACTCGAGGGCGTCCGGCTCGAGGCCGAGCGCGGCGGCGACGAGGTCCCGCTGCTCCCTGAGGGCGACAAAGTCTTCGTTGCCGGTCTCCGGGGTGGTGGCCCTGCTGCGGGCGATGGCGCCAATGGTCATGAGGCCGAGGAGCGCGAGGTTGGGGCAGCGCTCGGCGACCTCGCGGCACAGCGCGACGGTCTCGTCGCCGGGGGCGCAGCCCGACTTGGCGGCCTCGCCGGACGTGTTGACCTGGACGTGGACGCGGAGCGGCGGGAGCGCGGGGTCGGCGGCGCGGGCGGCGGCGCGGGCGGCGTCGAGCAGGGCGGCCTTGCGGGCGGCGTCGACGCTGGACACGCAGAAGAGGTTGGGGATGCGGCCGAGCGCCTTGCAGTGGCCGGACTGCAGGCCGCCGATGAAGTGCCAGCGCACGGTCGGCGGCAGCAGCGCGGCCTTCTGGGCCAGCTCCTGCGCGTAGTTCTCGCCAAAGTGCAGGTGGTGCGCGGGCGCCTGGTGCAGCGCGAGGATGTCGTTGGCGGGCTTGAGCTTGGACACGGCCACGAGACGGACCTGCATGCAGGGTCAGTATATCAAGGTGCTTGGTAAGATGCACGACGGAATCTGGCCGGCGGCTACGGGCAGCAAAGGACCGAAGGGGGGTCACGCTTACATTGCGTCCGGCGTCGAGGGCTGTGATGCGCTGCTGGACGGAGGCGAGCTGGGACACGAGCGTTGCCGCTCTGGCGGGATCTACGCGCATTTCTTGCGTATCTTCACTCATTGACACGATTGAGATGAACGTAGAAGTGTCCGCGGTGTGCTAGGTAAAAGGAATGAGGGAGCAAGACGAAGAAAACAGGCAAAGGGCGTATGTATTACGGGAAAATGTCAAATGGCCACCACCGCAGCGTGGGTCGTTGGCCTTGCAGTCATCCATTTTTTGGTGGCGGCTGCTGCCGCAGTCTGGCTGCCAACCCTCACTGAATTGCCGGCTCATTATCGGCCGTGTCAACAACATCGCACTGTGGCAATACGGAGGACACACAGCTTCGCTACTTCTCATCAGACCGCCCGTCGCAAAATACAATTCAACTCGACGGCCAATTCCGAGAGGAACCGTGTGATCAACCACTTCGCAGCCATCCCCCCCAAGAGCCACCGTGGAGGGGTAGTTCCCGATGGCCTCAGATCCCAAGCTGCGCCGCCGGGCCAGCAGCGCGGCCACACGCAGCGGCCATGCTCGCGGGGCCTCCAGGGCGATGATCAAGCCCAAGTCGGTCCATACCGCCGACGACTTCGTGCAGGACTTTCTCGGGCCGTCCTTTGACCCGGCCGCCTTCCTCAACGCCAAGCTGCCCCCCCTCGCGCCGCGGTCGACGGGCGGCGGCGCTGCCGTAGCTGCTGCCTCGTCAACTGGCGCGGTGCCGCTGGCGGACCTCGCCCAGCAGGCCAACGCGCTGCTCTCGCAGCTCAACGCGCACACGACGCGCCTGTCGTCGACGCTGACGCAGCTCACCGACGACATTCTGCGCAGCGGGAGCCGCCTGGCGTACGAGGTGGAGCTGCTGCGCGGCGAGGCGCTCGGCCTGACCGAGACGATGCACGAGACGCTGCGGGACGACATTGCCAAGTTTCTGCCGGAAGGGTCTCTCCGGAGGCCGGGCGAGGATGGCGGGGACGGAGGGAGGACATTGCCGGCCGGAGAGGATGGCGCGGAGAGCAGCACGCCCGTCGCGGAGGCACCGGCGCCAGCAGCCAGAGAGGAAAGCGACGCCAGCACTGAGCCGATATACGTCCAGCAGCTGCGGACACTGACGCTGGTGCGGTCGCGCATCGAGACGGTGGTCAAGACGTTTGGCGACGCCATGGACTTTGGCTTCCCGCCGTCCGAGGTCTCCGTGAGCTCCTCGTTCCTCTCCGTGTCCGCGCCCGAGCCGGGCTCCGCGCCCGAGCCGGGCTCCGCGCAGCAGAGCTCCGAGGACAAGGGACAGGAGACGCTCCAGAGGCTGCGCGACGAGATCAGCGGCCTGCTGCGCCCGGCCGACGACGGCGGCGACCCGGTCGCGGGCATCGAGCGGGCGGCGAACCGCATCGAGGAGCTCAAGGAGCTGACGGGCGTGTGGAGGGGCACCGCCGAGGAAAAGGGCCGCGGCAAGTTCATCGAGAGCCTGGCCAGGATGGTCGAGGACAGGCACAGGGAGCTCATGCGCGAGCTGGACCAGCAGCAGCCGCGGACGGGCACGAGGGCGGCGGACGGCGGCGGCGTGGCGAGGCGGACGGGATCGCCGGCGCTGGGGGAAGAGGCGAGATCGACCCCTCCGCCGGGGGGCTTCGGGTTAATCAGTCAGCTTCAGAAACTACGTAGCGGATTATAAACAGGACGGAGCGTAATGATGGGCGTTGCCGATGGGTATACAGCGAAGAGATTCGGCCCGGCCCCCATGTGGTTTATTTCACTTGCTACGCCACAGGGAGACGAGTGGAAGCTATAGGAGTATACTGGAAAGAAGCGGTATATGATAAAGAAGTGAATATTTGCTGGCACTACTCTCGTCGCATCACCATCTACAGAGAATTCGCAGCGTGCCTCGCACAGTGCCCCCACACAGTCCTGCCCACACTTAGCACAGTACGGATCTCCCCTTGCCCCGGCCGCCTGGCCAATCAGATGTACTGCCTGCCACCCAAAGCGCCCCACGCGGGCGGTGAGATGGCCCAATACGGCCATCGCACGATGGGGCAGAAAGGCCGTCACACAATACCAACACCACCGGGTCGCCCGTCCTCCTGCTCCTCACGTCGCTGTTGACTTCAGGTGCCCGCGTCGCCGGTTGAATTCTTTGGTGTGCATCTCTTCTCGCACTGCATCTTCCCTATCTTCGCCCGCTCTCTCCACCATTTGTCGGAAGCCTGTTCTAGGCCTTGCGCCTCAAAAGCTTGGTTGCCGCCCATCATCACCACCACTGCCGCCAACAAGCTTTTCTGGCTTCCACCTCGCCCTTATTAGTTCACATACAATATTTTTCTTCGCCCTCTTGCACTATATATTCCCCGCCCCCCGCGCCTCTCCCTTTTTCATTTGATCCTTCACAGCACCCATCTCACACCTCACCTATTACAATGGCTACCAGCGACCCTACTGTGGCCTCTGCCCTCGGCGGCAGAGCCGACCGACGCTCCCCTCCCGCTGCCGCCCAATCGAAGCGTGACCGCAAGCGACAGGCCCTCATGGACCGTCTCGGCTCCATGAGCGAAAAGTTTCAGCGCGAGCAGGACCCGACGTACCGCGACCAACTGCAAAAAATACAATTCGAGCTGAATCTCGTCCAGCGCTTCGACCCGTACGACGAGAACCCGCTTGATGCCGCCGACGAGCTGCGCAAGGAGCACAAGCAGGTCCTCGGCCCCATGGTCAACTCGGACAATGCGCGAAGCATGATTGACATGGCCGGCATCCGATTCCCCGAGTTTATGGACGAACTGGAGGATCTCGTCGAGATTCGCGACTTCCAGCTGGCGCAGTCCAAGGTACGCTCGCCATCCCACAACCTACATACCAGCAGAGCATCCAGGCTAACTGCGCTACTTAGAATGAATATGATCGCAAGACACAAGAATACAAGAACACACACGCATACAAGGTCGAGACCGCGAAGCGCGAGCACCGAGCCCTCACAAAAACCCTGCGCGATCGCATCGTCAACACCCTCACACAAAAGAAGAACCGGCTCAACCGCGAAAAGGAAGTGCTTGAGATCAACGACTCCAACGCCCTCCTCCTCAACCCCAACCAGTTCAGCCTGACCAACCCGGGCTCCCCCGGCGGCACCCACGGCAAGCGGGCCACCCGCCTGCGCAAGGACGCGGACGACCTGACGCTGTTCCCCGACGCCAAGAAGCGCAAGCGGAACAACGACGAGGACGCCTCGACGCCCGCGCGGCGCGGCATGGACCCCAGCAGCACCACGCCGCTGTGGCAGTCGGAGAAGGCCCGCGCCATGGCCAAGCAGAACGGCCCCGTGTACAGCATCGACAAGCTCTTCACGGACAAGGAGCTCTCGATGCACTACAACACGTCGGCCATTGCCGCGCACCAGTTCGTGCTGCGCAACCGCGCCAACGGCAACGCCTCGCTGCCCGACGACGACAGCGACTCGGGCCACGCCAACGGCGACGCCGACGACAACGAGTCGACGCCGTCGGCCGCGCCCGCCATGGAGCGCAACGTCTCGCACGCGACTAGGAGCACGCGTGGCGGCGGCGCCGCGGCAGCGGCAGCGGCGGCAGCGGTGGCCTCGGCGGCGGCGGCCGCTCACAACTTCCTCGACGACAAGATCCTGGGCATCGAGGGCCTCGTCAACTTTGAGCTGCCGGGCAACCTGGAGCTGATGCACGCGCAGGAGCCGCCCAAGATGCCGCCGCCGGTGCCGCAGCAGTACCTCAAGCCGTACCCGCGCTCCGCGGACCAGAACTTCCCCGTGCCGCTGTCCCAGGACGACGTCGCCTCGGACCTGACCGTCATGGGCTTCTTCAAGCAGTACGACCAGACGCACCGCCGCCCCGGCGCGCACCTCGACGCCCCCACCGGCATGCGCCGCGTCCTCGAGGCCGTCGCCGTGCCCTACCACCGCGGCAAGTACGTCGCCTTCACCGCCGCGCCCCGCGACGACCCCGAGGCCGTCAGCGAGGCCCTCGGCCTCGCCGCCCACAGCAGCCTGCGCGACCAGCCCAGCCCCCCCGGCGGCGCCGCGGGCGCCGCCGCCGTCCCCATGAGCAGGCAGAGCAGCGGCGGCACCACCATGAGCCGCCAGGCCACGGGCGGCAGCGGACGAGGCAAGGGCCGCCGCGGTTAGCTACGGGTTCCGACGGGAGCGTGCTTGTCCTTTTTTTTCTTCTTCTTCTCTTTTCTCCGGGGTTTTCTGTATTTGTGCTGGGCGGCTTGCGCTTTTGATCGCCGCCCAGCCTTCCTGGGCCGCATTCACATACACTCTTAACGGCTGGCGTTGATGATTTCGGGTGGTTCTCGCACAGCGGACGGCAAAACGGCCTGTGCTGGCTGTTGGCAGCACCGCGACTGCGCTTTGTTTGGTCTTTGAAATGTCTCTTATGTACTGTGTTTTATCTTGGAGGTTCTGGTTATACTGGATATCATTTGATTTTTTTCATGAGTAATGCTTTTTGTCTTGTTCGGTTCTTGCCTGGGCCGAGTTTGGAATCCCTTGCAGCATAGAGCCAAGCAAGAAACGGCACCGGATCCCAGATACGAAAAAGAGGCAGGGGTCTCAGCATTGTTTACACTGGCAGTTTTAGTTTTCGCAACAGTTCGTTGGTCACCATGCCGCATTTGCAAAATGGCGAGACTATTTCTTTTCGACAATATTCAATCGATAGTCTAAAACTCAAAGCTCCTCTTGTGCCACTTCTACGCGCCATGTGTCCTCTAGGCCACCACCAACGACCCAATCCATCCCTATCTCCATTCTCTCTCCCCTACCGCCTAATTTCGGTGGGCGGACCTCGATGCCTGGCGACCCGGGTCGTGGCGAGTCGCTATGGAGGCACTCGAGCAGGAGTCCCCCTCTCCGCTGCCCGTCATGCCGCCGAGGTAGCACAAGCGGTGCGCGGGGTCGTACCTGACCCCGGCTGCAGCTCAGCAACGCGGCCCCACTTCCCGCCGGACGGCGGCGGTTGAGCCATGTAGATGCTGTGGCATGTGAACGTGGACATTAGGGGACTTGAGGAGATGAATGTAAAATATAATTATTGGAGATTGTTATTAATTCGTCCTTGTATTAAAATAATATAGTACATGAATAAAACAAGCGAGGAGTGCATGTTGGAGTGCCGGCGGCACACTCTCCCCCGACACTGGGTCGATGTCTCAGACCTTCGCTTCTTGCAGGTGAGTGTCATATACAAACTCCTGTTTAGAAAGCCATGGCGACCGCGGCTGCGATGACCATTGCGGCAACAGAGGCAGCGTCGCGTGCAGCGGCGTTTTTGGAAGGGAACCCGTTGGGGCGGTCGTTGTTAGAGTTGGAGTTGCTATTGCCATTGGAGTTGGAGTTGCCGTTGGAGTTAGAATTCCCAGAGCTGGAGCCAGAACCTGAGCCGGAGGACCCGGGGCCTGAAGAGCCGGAGCCTGAAGAGCCGGAGCCCGAATTGTCGTCCAGACCGGGGACTCCAAACTCGGGGAATGACCTGCCGGAATCGATGATGGAGCACTTGGAATTGGATTTGGGGCAGCACCACCAGACGGTGGGAGCATCGCTCTGGTTGTTGCAGACGGTACCGTCGTTGCAGTACTGGGACAGGACGCCATCGTCGCCGCAGCAGACAGCCGAGGAGGGGATGCAGGACTTTCCGCAGCTCTTTTTGCCGGAGGGGCAGTCTCGGGCCATCAAGGCATCTTTGGGGGAAGATATGTTAGCTAGCTGACAAGTATTGGGCATGGAAGAGGAGAACGCGCACGGGAGGCGTCTTGTGCAACATCCAGGGCATAGCTGGAGGTAGCGAGGAGGGCTACAGCAGTAGTGAAACGCATTTTTTTGCAAAGTGTTGTTAAAAGTGATGGGATGGCGAGCGTGGTGGCGAGTGTGACTTGGTATCAAGCACAAATATTGGAAACGAGAGGAGAAGGGAACAAGCGCAACCGGGGCCTGGGACCCATGGGAGGGCGTTGTGACATTTATCTACATTTGCACAAGCATTTTCCCAAGTCGTCTGTTGGAGATGAAGTGTAAGACACGGGCGAACTTTGGAATTAAGCTACCCACCAACGAGCCTACATTTCAGCCTTGCGGATGGCTGCCAACAGGGTGCTGTTGGGCGCGGTGGAGTGCGGCTGAAGGCGCTAGATGGCGATGGGCCGGGGCTCTTGAGTTGGTGCGCAGGGGAATAAGGCGCGGGGCGAAATAAAAAGAGGCAAGCTGTGCGGCGACCGGCTTCGGTTGGAAAGGGGATATCACGTAGAGGCCGTTGGGTGATGGGGCGAGGGAGGAGGCCCGGCTAGGTTCTGGGGCTGAGGGGGGCCGGCTGAATGTGCCTTGTGTCGTATTTCGCGTTCAGGGGTTTGCGGGACTAGCTGTGAGATTAGTGCTGGAATAGAGACGGGATATGATTTGGGGTGCATGCACGATCAGATGGCTGGCGTCGAGTTGTGGTTGGGGCGCAGGTGAAGGTCAGATGGTGCCGGGGTTGTGTGTGAGGGGGTGACGTTGGACGATCTGTGATCTCGCGTGACACGGCAGTGGAGAGGTGTGGTACAGAATCGGCAATCTGCAGACAATCTGTACGTTGCAGTTGGGAGCGGTTGGCGTGAGGTTGGACAGCGTGAAGCTGGGCGTTGGAGGTTGGAGGAGAGGGGAGGCGAAGGGTGTTGGTTGCTGGTTGGCTGCTTAGTCAGCGAGCGGCGGGATTGGGCAAAATTGCCCATTTTAAATTATGCCGTCCGGCGATGTCGGGGATTCGATGCCTCGGGAAAGGAGAATGGAGGTAGAAAAGTCAGTGATGTAGTAGTTTTCGGTTGGTATTTCTGCGGTACAGATATCGTGACGGACTTGCTGTTCACGGACCGTCTTCTCATGGCCGTCTGTGTAGATGCTGCGTGCATCGTCATCCTCGCCAGCACTGTGGGAATAATGCATCGGAAGACGCAGAAGCAAGGCTAATTAGCACACCCAAGGCAGGGCAACCCCGCCGCCAGATTGATGCGGCAGGTCATCCGAGAACCGAACCGAACGTGGATTGCCGCCGTTTCGAGATTGATCCTCATCGCGAAGCCTTTTCCATCTTCTTTGCTCCCTCTCCCCTCCCTCCCCCTAGATAGGGTGCATTGCACATCTGCCGAGGTCAAAGCTATACATAGAAACCCAGCTAAAGCGATAACCTCTTCTCCTCCCCTCCCCTTGTGCCTCGTGCGGGCCGCTTCTGTCTCCTTTATATTACCGCCTTGTATTCCGAAGACATCAACAAGCGACCCGTCAACTCTCTGGCAAATGAGAGTCGCCACTCCCACACGTCCACCGCCCTCCCGCTCCCTTGTCGCCACTCCTCGAACCATTTCCCCATACTAAATCGTCAACGTTTTTTTTAGTCTCCATTTCCACCATTCATCATCGTCCCCTGTCGCCCTTCCCCCGTCCCCAAGCACAAGCGCGACTGTCCTTGCCGCTCTCGCATTTCTCTGCTGCTGCTTTCTTCCCGCCGAGCAGGAAAAGAAAAATCAATAGCCGGACAGCCGCTCAACGCTAACCCCAGCCACGGGCGGCTTTGACTTTCGCCCTCTCCTCTGGTGCTTCAGCTCTACTCGCTTCTTCCCCATCCGCTCCCCCTCCCGTCTCCTCCCCATCCCCCTATTTTTCTTTTTTTTTTTTCTTTTGCTCTTTGATGGACGCCCGGCCGCAACATCGTCGCCATTGAGCGCAAGCCGCCCGCGCTCCGCCCACGGTGCCGCGCTCCCCCGGACGCCTACCCCGTCGACCATGGCCCAGCTCGCCTCTACCCCCGTCAACGGCGGCCACGCTGTCCCCGGCCGCGCCGAGCTGCCAGACCGTCGCGTCACCGCCGAGACCATCGAGGACGCGTACGTCGCCTTCATTTTCTATTGCAACCCAGCCCTGCCCGCCGACTGCGACACCGAGACTCTGCGCGAGGCCTTCCGCAACCCGCCCCGGAGCGGCGGCAAGGTCTTTGATCCCTTCCACATCTACGACCTGGTCCGCAGGTTCTACGCCAAGGAGATCAAGACGTGGACCGAGCTGACCACCAAGCTCGGCGTCGAGCCTCCTGATCTCTCTAAAGAGGAGAGTGTTCAGAAGATTGCCCAGTATGGTGTCCGCCTTAAAGTGAGAACGCCCCTGACCACCACTCTATGCCAAAGCGCCCGCGCTAACCAACTTGATAGAAATGGCTGCACTCTATGCATGTAAAAGCCTTTTTTGAGTATCTCATGGACATGCCAAATGACTACTGGACAAACGTTCCTGTCGATCCTAACCCTGTTGCCCAGCCTGTCCGTGACGGCATTGCCGTCGAGGACGACATGGCACTCAGAGCCCTCTTGCCGCACATACGGCCCAAGAGAGGTCGCAAGAGACCCGATAGCGAAAATGCTGGTAATGGCCCGAACCAGCGGCAACGCACGTCACCAGGACCAGCCGTCGACGAATATCCGCCTCAGTCTGCCTGGCCCCACGGCGCCGACCCTCGCTCTACACCCCTGGACAACGGCCCCGTGAGTGCGGTCGGCGCATGGCCTCCTCATGAAACTATGCAAACGCCGTTAACACGTTGGCCCGCTTCCGCCGCGACGCCTTCGGTACGTGACGGTTTCTGGGGCGACGAGCCTCGATCCGCCGTGACGCCCAGCAAGGCCAAGGGCCCTCACCAGCGCCGTGGCGCAAAGAATGTCTCCTCGGCCTGGAAGCTGGGGGGTGACGACGCACCCAAGAAGACCAGAGGACGGCCCCCGATCAACCGCACACCAATCGACACGCCGTCTACGGCCGCCACCGCATGGCCACACACACCCAATCCCCTGCAACCCCAAGATAAGCCCGACACGAATGGCTACACGGGAGGTGAGATGTCACGAAACGGATCCATGGGAGGTACGCCACCAGTCATGATGCAAGAACCGCCACATCCGCAGATGGCTTTCCCCCCGGAAGCTCCGCCGTACCCTCCGCACCACATCCCGGAAACCCAACAAGATAGATCCCGGCCAGCGCGCCCAAGTATCTCTCTCCAAGTCCCGCAACGCACGGGTGGG
>LUFD01001129.1:13734-40919 GCA_003025255.1 Cordyceps pruinosa | reverse complement strand
ACTAATACGACCCCTGCACGCGAATCCCTGCAAGACAGGACTTTTGAAAGGGACCTCCGTAGAACAGACGAGACATCAACTAGGACTATCCTAGCGGACTACATGGCACAAAAGCAAGGCAACACTATCCCTCGAGCCTCACTGCCCCTACACTGATTCAGATTCATCAACACCTTCGGCCTTGGCCTGTGCTTTACGCTCCTCTTCCTTTCCTCCCGCGCGAGCCCCAACCATGCCACTCCTATGATCAGTGGTATTGGGTTTTATGAACCGAAGAAATCTACAAGTTACCTACATGACTAGGTAGTACATCTGCAGCAACAGCTGCGCTGCAGGTCTCCAGATATGCATCCCAGCGTAACCCAGGGCCAGGGCGCAGATCGCTTCCCATTCGGGTGCCGCCGGCAGTAGCCTTATTCTCTCGTCCGTCTTCCTGTTTTGCATCGTGAATTCGGGAGCGTAGAATGTTGGCAGTCTTGTTTACAACGCAGAGGCGCGCTCGTCCGCACGCGCACCAGAACACAGACACACGGATAACCTTGAGCGTGGCCTACACCCCGTACCTACATGCTGCTCAGAACTCTATTCTTACTCGCAATTCCCTCCGTCCATGTACCTCCAGCGTACAAAAGGAACGAGGACAACCTCTCTTGCAAACTGTCGGTGTGCAAAGCCATGCCAAGCCAGGTTGAGCCTTGAACCAGCCGTAGAACAATACAATACAGCCTTCCTGTCATATTCAACGCCGGTTTGCTTGCTTGCTCACGTTGACGTGGCTGAGGCGCTGTTTCGTGTGCTATTGTCTCCCTCCTCTCCTCATCCCCGTCCGCAGCGGCTTGGCGGTGGTACCTGGCTCCGTGCCCGCCGCCATCTTGATCTCCCAGGATGGAATCTACAACAGACAGCAATACCACCTTGCCAGAGCCATCCAGGTCCAAGGGTGCCACGAACCTCACCCTTCCGTACACCATGCAGATGCGCGCTCACCAGTCCAACGCCGAGGGTTTGTTCGCGCCCTCCAGTTCGCACAGACTTGGATTGCCCCCCTGACCTGCAACGGCATCTCCCCGCTTCCCAGCAGGGATGAGGCGACGCCATGTGTTTCGCAAATCCTACGGCTTGCGCATCCATCACTCACCAAGAAACGAACGAGGGAAAAAACAAAGTGCCGCAATGTGCATTGAAGTGATCCCCCTTCATCTGAAAATATCCCCATGCAGTGTTGCAATGCGATTCAGTGACGTGACATTCTTGGCACGTAGACGGGCCTGACCTCCTACCCCGTGAACTCACAACACCGTTCCCCCCCTGTGGTGATCCGAAGCTGCTCGTGGGGCTTTAGGAACATGGCGGTTTGGACTGAAATCGGTGTCGGATTTTAGGACCTTGTTTATCTCCACGATTGTGATTCAAATGGTGGCGCGCCCAGCGTCCACTGCACGGCGGCGGCTGCGCTCTCGCAACATCCCTCATGAGGATGCGTACCCCTCACGTGAGGAAATAGTAAACGACATTGCAGGAAACATCTGCGCGCGAAACAAGCGAGTTGCTATCTGCGCGACTCACGATATGATTTGCAGTTTCAGAGCGCCCCCATCTTCCTTGACAGACGGAGGGAGGGGGTCACAGCATGGTTCCTTTGTGTCGGCTATATATCTGCAACAGCGAGGTGTCAACCACCCACCCATTCGTCCCTTCTCTTGCTTGTTGCTATCCTCTGGTGGTGGAATAATAAGTCAGCCACACGCAATCCCATTAGCTAGCTACATTGCCGAAGACCATCATCGCATCCCATGTAATACGGTGGCTTGCTAGCGAAAAGCAAGCCGCCACGGAAGGTCATCCCTTCCGAACCCCCGCCCCCCAGCCGGACAGACAATGTTTGCAGTAAACAAGCCCCGAAAAGCAGGCTTGCATGACGATGGAGAAAGGACGCGCGCGCACACACAAACACACCGCTTCCTGCGTGGCCGCAGGGTGCACTGCAGACGATGGATGCGCTGTCAGACTCCGGCTTGTCTCAAGTACAGCACCTTTGCGCCCAATGTGTTCAGTTTGGCGTTTTTACACACAAGTCGAGCCCATGTGCTTGAAAATTTGCTTAAACCAGCTGGATGGAAACCGAGGAGATTGAAAGGGAGGACCGTATTATTCCGTTTCCGGTTCTCCCTGCAGGAGCAATCATATCACAACCGCCATGCCACACCGTGCTGTGTTTACATATATACAATTTTCGTCTGCTGGGAAGCAGCTGCCCAATCATCTGATATTCTTTCGCTAAAATGTCAACAATGCCCATCTATAGGAGTTCCCCAGAATTTCCAATGCAAAGTAATTACCCGTCGACCCCCCCCCTCCCTCTCGGCTCACTTGTTCGCCACCAGCTTCTTCACCTTGTCGAGCAGGATGCCGCTCTCGCGGCCCAGCTTCTTCTTGCCGTCGCGGCCGACCGTCTTGGCCATGGCCCTCTTGAAGCGGTCCCTCTCGGCGAGCCGCGCGCTGCGCTCGGCCTCGCGCTCCTCTCGCGCGCGCGCCCGCTCGTCCGCCTCGGCCCGGCGCTCGCCCGCCTTGGCCAGCTGCTTGTCGTAGTAGCCCGGGCGGCGGGTGCGCCGGCGGTGGCCGTCGCTGGCGTCGCGCTCGCCGCCGCGGGCCGAGTTCTGCGCGACCTCCTCGTCCTTGATCATGAGCTCCCGCGTCGGGTGCATCACCTCGTGGCCGGCGTCGGGCGCCTCATCCTCGGCAGGGGCGGCGTCCTGTGCGGACTCGCCGTCGGCAGCGTCTAGTTGCTCACGCTTCTTGATCTTGGCGTAAGCCTTCTTGACCTTGGCCTTGTGTATCAGATCCTTCTTGATTTTTGTGACTGAAGAGATATAAGCGTCAGTGTCAGAACCTTAATTTGTTTGTTTCCCTGTTTTTGGGGGCAGTTTCTTTAGGCGCAGGTTTGCGAGTGAGCGTGCAGAAGGCGTGAGATGCCATCTCGGCCTGCTCACATGTGACTGCTGAAGAAGCATAAGCACGTACCTTTACGACGCCACGGGCCATCTGGTAAGTTATGCGGGCCTACTCTGAACCCTTTTCTATGCTTCTTCCCTGCATCGCTGTCGGCGGCTGGCTTCCTTGTGGGTTTGGGTGCCATGGTGAGTGAGGTCCGATGTGGTTATGTGAAGAAAATCTTCTTTGGTGATGGGTGTCATGCACCAATGTACCAGGCTGCCCGAATCGGGCCAAAAGTGGGTGTGGGTAGTGGAGACTTTGGCGGCGATGGCTGGATACCTTGGGAAAATAGCAGGATGGAACGTCAATGGTGTGATGCAGCGTGTCGTGTGATGGGGGGTTGTTATTGAAGATGGGCTGATATGCAATATCTGTCGTAAGCAGCGACATGGAAAATTCAAAAGAGGCGTTTTCTTATACATGGGCATGTAGCTGCGGCTTGGTATGCTGGGGTCCCAACAAGGTCGTCCCGGGGCCGATCGGGACGAGGTGCAGGAGGGGACAGGACAGACGGACTAATGGGTGCCTCACCTTCCGGGTTGCATCGAGTGTGACAGTCCAGCGACTGCAAAGACCCTTTTTATTATATCATCTTGCACAATTTGCTGCCCCTTTGTGGAGAGGCTCTGCAGGTAAAAGTAGTGTTTGCAGGAGGATTCGCTAGCGCCTCGGTAGACGTTGGTCCTACCACTACCTACCTCTGGGTTAGTACCTAGGTAGGTACCCTACGGAGGAGACAATTACAGTGGTTGCCTGTCGTTTACAGCGCCCACTGCCCACTGCCCACTGCGGCATCCACCCGGAATGCCACCAGCGTCCCTCGGAAGCCACTGAAGCACACTAAGCCCAGGCCTAATCTGGCTCTTCCGCCCTCTGCCTCCGCCAAACCACCGCCCAGCCCAGCGCTGTCGCATGACAAGCCTGGCTGCCCCACCCAGCTCCGACGCATCTTGCGCCCAACTCGTTCACTCCAAGACTGTCGTCCATGATTCACCGCTGCCCATTTACTTGGCTTCTTCTGCTTTGCCGTTTTTCCTCCTTCTTCCTCTTCTTCTTTCTTCTTCTCCTACAAGCTCGTTCGACCGACTCGCAGACTTGGCCGTGTAACC
This sequence comes from Cordyceps pruinosa, assembly GCA_003025255.1. Classification (NCBI taxonomy): domain Eukaryota; kingdom Fungi; phylum Ascomycota; class Sordariomycetes; order Hypocreales; family Cordycipitaceae; genus Cordyceps; species Cordyceps pruinosa. The sequence continues at coordinate 36,816 of LUFD01001129.1, read as the reverse complement.
CCCGCGGGTCGGATTTCGCTCTGGTTGTGCAACCGCTCGCCAAGTTCCACCACAGCCATCTCCCCGCTGTCGGAACCCGCCTCGACAACGCCAGCAGCCGTTGCCAACACTTGGCCGTTTTGCATCTCCCGCACCTGGGACCACAGCTCGGCTGTGGTTCAGCACACACGATACCATGCCCATCTTCCAGGAAGACACAGACTACCACGCCCGCCCGCCCCCGGGCCCGCCTCACCCGGCCCGACACTCCCCGCCCCAGCGCAACGTCGACGAGCACGACGCACCGCTCGGCCCAAGACGCCTCTCTGAGGTGAGCCTGCCGGTCGAGCTCTGCGACGGCCCAATACCGGATAGCCCCGAGCAGCGTCCCGAGACGCCGGAGAACCAAAATGGGTCGCACATGCTCGACAGATCTGTGCTTATCGAGAGGCTAAAGCGAGGCGAGAGCCCAACCTGGATCCCCAACCGCCATGTGCGTTCCACGACCGTCTACCAAGCGAATAGCCCGAATACTGACTTGATATTGTAGCTCAACCCTCAAATACAACATCCCACTTCGCCAACCGCGGCTCAGACATCACCGCCGCCCTCCGACCTGCTCCCCTCGCCGCAAATCACCCCAGACAAGGACCGATCCGTCTCACCAACACCCAGTCCACTCCACGATGGCCTCGGCATTGAGCGTCCACGCTCTGCCCTGCACAGCGGCGACTTCACCCACGATGATCCGTCCCCCTCCTCCGTGCACGACGAGGGCCGCCGCACACCGGCCTCCCGACGCCGCCAGGACCACCTCTCCGTGGACATGGCGTGGATGGCCACCTCGCCGCCCCGACCGTCCCTGCCCTTTGACCGGCACAGCCCCTTTGCCGAGCCCGGCACCAGCTTCAAGTCGACGCTGTCGTCGTCCCTGTCCTCGTCGTTTGCGTACCAGCTGCCCACGAGCCCGCTCGCGCAGTCCGTCACCAACGAGGACTACGACACCTTCGACGCCGCGCCCTTCCGCGAGAGCGGCTTCCTCAGCGACAAGATGGACGTGACCCGCGGGAGCTACGACGAGCCGTCGCCGTTCTCGTCCCCTCTGCGGCTGTCCCGCGGCCAAGGTAGAACCTCATTCCGCCGCGAGGCCACGTTTCCCTACCAGGCTCACCAGCCGCGCCGCTCCTCGGGCTCCGGCTTGAACTTCATGCAGCTGGGCACCTCGCCGCAGCTGCGGCCCACTGCCCGCTCTCGTCGGCCGTCGCTCGGGTCTGACGCATCGCCTTCGTTGCACGCCTCCATGGTGGGCTCCTACGAGGAGAGCATCCTGCAGGGCCGCATGTCCACGACGCCGTCCAAGCCGTTTGACTTCATGGCGCAGATCGGCGTGCTCGGCCGCGGCAAGTGCAAGTCGCGCCTGCGGTGCCCGCCGCACGTCACCCTGCCCTTCCCCGCCGTCTTCTACAGCTACGGGAGCACCAGCGCCGCGCGCTCGCAGAGCAACGACGGGCCGAGCCCGTATGTCGGCCAGATCGACCTGGAGAACGGCCTGCCCAACCCAGATGCTGAGGCCCAGAAGCGCAGGACCCTGCGTCGTCACCAGTCCGAGTCCACAGACATGGATATCGACATGCTCTTGGACGGCCATCTGCCCTCAGATGACACCCCAGATACCACGCCCCTCAAGGCGCCCCCCGGCGGAAGCTACCGCATTCCGGAAAAGGGCCAGATCCAGATCGTCGTCAAGAACCAGAACAAGACGGCCGTCAAGCTCTTCCTCGTGCCCTACGACCTCACCGGCATGCCGCCCGGCACCAAGACATTCATCCGGCAGCGCAGCTACTCCCACGGGCCCATCATCGACATCCTGCCCAGCCTGCCATCCTCGGCCGCCGACGCCGCCGGCGCCGGGGACCGCCCCACGCTGCGCTACCTCGTCCACCTGCATGTCTGCAGCCCCGCCAAGGGCCGCTTCTACCTGTACAAGAGCATCCGCATCGTCTTCGCCAACCGCGTCCCCGAGGGCAAGGAGAAGCTGCGCAACGAGACGACCTGCCCCGAGCCGCGCTTCACGCCGTACAAGCCCATCCGGCAGATGCACCCGCCCGTCGCGTCCTCCTTCGGCGGCCGCCCCGGCGCCACGCTCGCCGCGGACAAGGCCCACCGCCGCCGCAGCCTCGGCGTCCCGCCCTCCTCCGGCGACGCCGCCGGCCACCACTACCGCTCGGCGTTTTCCGCGGCCGCGCTGGCGTCGCTGAACGTGCAGCAGCGCCGGCTCTCTGGCGATCCGCGCGGCGCGTACCTCGGCGGCGGCGGCGGCGGCAACACGCACCCCGTGGAGCCGGTGCCGTTCCGCTTCCCCGCACGCGGCAGCGACGCCGTGCCCGTCGTGGACGACGTCGACGGGCCCCCGCGCTCCCCGAGCCGCCCGTCCACCAAGGACTCGGCCGCGTCGTCGTGGGGCTACGAGAAGCTCAGCCCGGGCGACGTCGGCTACGGTGGGAACGCTTTTGCCAGTACTGCAGCCGACCCGGCGAGCGGCGGCCTGCTGGGTGGCGGCAGTCCGACCGAGGGCCTGCTGTCGCAGCGGCTGCGGTCGCTGGGCGTCGAGCATGCTCTCTCGCCGCCATCTGCTTGAAAGAAGGAGGATGATGGACGACGACGAAAAAAAAAAGGATATATCAAACTGCTACTATTGTTATTAAGAAGTTGTAACATTGGGACTTGCTAGAATTCCTGGCACAGAAGCCATGGTCTTGTTTTGTTTTTTTGCTTGGATATCTGTCATGGACGTGACGGAAAACACCTCTGCAGCATCACTACTCGCTCATTTCTTTCTGGATTCACGGGTTTGGAGTTATTTTATTGTCCCTTGTTTTATAGATACCAAACAGATCGCTACGCAGCGCAGCCGCTCACTCATCATTAGCTACTAGATATATGTACATAATCCCAACTTAACATGGAAACCGGCCACAATCTGGTGAATCACACATGAAGAAAGAGGGATGCCCTGCCCATGTTGACATATGTTTTCTATAATACAATAGTTACACCTAAATACCGGACTCTAAAATATCTATCAATACATTGGAATACATTTTCCCCTCCATGTGAATAAAAAAACGCCGTGTAAATGTTGAAAAGAGAGAGAGAGGCACACAGACGCAGCAAATCATCTAAAACCGCCGCCGCTTTCCCTTGGGCGGCACGTACACCCGCCCCCATTTCCTCGCCCACGCCCGGCCGCTGCGCTCCCTGCTCACGTTGAGCTGCGCGCCGAGCGTGAGGCGCATGGCGAGGAGGTCGCGGAGCGGCATGGCGGCGAGGGCGTCGCGGAGGATGGCCTTGTTGAGGCTCGTGCGCTTCTCGCCCGCAGCGGTGGTGCCATCGCGGCCCGCGCGCGCGGCCCACGAGTCCGGGAGGTCCGCGACGTCGGCCGTGGCGAAGGCGTGGTGCAGACGCGGGTACTGCGCCTCGACGCGCCGCAGCGTGGCCGCCACGCCGCCCGACCACGCCGCGAGCTTGCGCAGCCGCAGCCACTCGCGCTGGAGGCTGAGCACGGCCGGGTGCGACGCGACGAGCACGCGCGCGTCGGTGAGCTCGTGGCGCTCGGCGAGCGGCGCCCGGTGGCGAGCGGGCGCCCAGCCGCGCCAGCGCGGCATCAGCAGCGTCTCGCACCAGCGCATCGCCGGCTCCCACTGGCCGAGCTCCGCGAGGCAGCAGATGAGCGTGTTCCACGTGTCGCGCGTGAACCGAAAGCCCGCGTCGAGGGCGGCCTGCGTGTAGGCCAGGAGCCGTTTGCCGTCGCCGGCGTCGCGGTACACCTTGGCGACGTGCGCCATGGGCCCGCTGAGGTGGTAGGCGTACACGGGGAATATGCTGCCTGTGGCAGTGTTCTCGGCGCGTCGGCGGATGTCCTTGAGAATCATCGCCCACAGCTGGAGCACGCGCTCGTGCCGGCCGTCTTCCAAGTAGGCACCCATGATGACACCGAGGACTTCGGACGGCATTTGCTCGCCGTGCTGGGGAACGGGGCGTAGTTTTGCGTAGAGCGTGACCAAATCTTCGGCAAGAGCTATCTCGCGTTTGCCGATGAGCAGTTTCAGCGCATCTCCAATATCGCGAAGCTCTCTGTTCAGTGCAGTCACATCTTTGATGGCAGCGGCGTATGGGCCGTTCTCTCGTTGTCCTGGTGGGGCGTCGGTGTTGTGGGCGAGCTTTCTCATGTATTCCACGAGCTCTTTGGCAAGGCGTGTGGTTCGGTCCGCAGTGGGCGCGCGAGCGAATCCAGATTCGAAGCACGCCAAATGCGTCGCAAAGTTGGGCTGGATACCGGCCCGCTCCATTTCGCTGGCGAGAATATCAACCAGGGGGGCTTGCTTGCTAGCGATGGCACTGTTCATGACGATCGCGAAATGGTCGCCAGTGATTGGCAGCAGGTTGTCTGCAACGGCGCTGCGCAAGAGGCGGTGTGCTGACGCGGTCTGCTTGGCACGTCCCTGCGCGATGAGCACTGCTTGGCAAGTATCATGGTCCCAGGTTAGGTTGCTGTTCTGCATTGCCGGCAACAGCTGGAAGCATTTGTCCAGTTTCCCGGCGGTTGCATAGGCTCGTATCAAACTGTTCCATATTTCCCGACTCGTAATACCACGGCGGGCCATTTCTCGACAGATCTTCTCCGCCTCCTGTATCAGGCCATTATGCAAGTATGCGCCCACAAGCGATGTTGCCATGCTCTCGGACGGCCGCAGTAGGGCAGCCTGAACTTGATTAAATAGTGCCAGTGTCTGATCCAGGTCGCCGTTTGTAGAGTGCCGCTCCATCATGTGCTCGAAAGCCTGGATATTAGGGCCATGCTCTTCGATGATCGATATGAAGGTGGTAGAAGCCTCCTGATCGTTGCCCGCTCTGATGTGGCATTTGAGTACGATGTTGTCAATTACCACATCAGTCTGAATGCCAGACTCCCTCATAGCAGATATCTCGTCCTCGATTCCTGAAACATCGCCTGATTGAGCGTGTGCATCCAGTAAGCTGTAGAAGCCACGCGCCTGCTTTGCGGCGTCAGGGAAAACAGAGACATATCGCTGCCATAAATCTCGGACAGCGGCAACATCACCCGAGCGGGCGTAAAACGACAGAAAGCTTTCATATGCCCACTTGTCCATGCTTCCATCCGATCTAATCCAGTCCTGGAATAGTAATGACAACCCAGCAGAATCGGTGGGATTGTATATACTAAACATGCCTCGAAGAATGTCGGGTGTGAATTGTGCGTCAACTCGCTGCCGGTATTGCTCATATATCTTGCCAAGCTGTCTCAATATCGATTTGGACTGGTTTCCGTCTTTCACAGACTGCAGAACTGATTCGATGTATAGTTGGTAGTAAGCGGTGTTATCGTAGCGGGAAAGAATGTCCATAGCCCGGCTTGGTTGGCAGGGCTTGGTAAGTACTGATCGAATTATCAAGTGACGCAACTTGTCAAATGTTTCTCGCGAGTACAGCCCCTGATGTTCTGCGCGGATCTGAGCCAGGCCCGTATATTTGACATGCTTCTCGAAGGCCTCAAAGAGCGTGTCCAGTTTCGGTACAGACCGCAGGCGTTTAAACGGTATCGATTTGTCAGTATGTTCTTGGATGAGGTCTGAGTACTCGAACCAGACTTGAAACAACTCCTGCCACTTGCGGGCAGCAAAAGCGCTGGCCACAATGTGCTGCATGCCACCAACGTAGTTGTATTGGAGGCCTTCTTTAAACTTGGCAAATGCAGACTCGAACTTGCCGCACACTGAAAGCGACCGAACCGCAGCAGACAGTAGGTCGTCTGTCCACTCTTTTCGCGTCAGCTCTAGGAACAAAGCCGCAGCCCTAGTGCATTCAAGATATTCGTCCGTTCTCGACAAGGCGATGATGAGGCTGGGGCGCTGTGTATTCTGCTCTTCCTGGGAAGCCTTTTGATAGCGGACCCAGGCATCGTCTAGAACCGGACTTGTATCCAAAATTCGGGAGCTAGACTGGCCCAACAAAGGATCTGCTGTTACTTTCGAAGTGGCAAGTTGTGCGGTGCTGGCAGTCTTCCGCGCCGAAACAAGCTTCTCTTGCTTCCCGGTGGATAAGGGCTCGATGGCTCCCGCGCTTGCTGCAGTCATTGACTGAAACTGGACAGGCGCATTAGGGGATGTTCGCGCGATGCCGTCGAGAGCCGTGGCACGCAGAACAGAAGGCTCGCTGCGCTGGAGCGACACCATGTGCTGCGCCGAATATTGCCTCCGCCGCAGCGGTCGCAAGCGGTCTGCTCTTGGCCTCGGGGCCAAGATACGGTGCAGGAAGGACTGCGTTTCGTTGGGGTATAAAAAGTCGAGGAGGAACGAGGTGGCGACGAGTTTGGGCTCAAGCAGCTCCTCAGCCACAGACTTGGCGCGAGACGCCTGATCCGAGGACGGCTCCCCGGGAGACAAGGACCAGAAGCTGGACAGCTCGAGGGCCGAGGCGCCATGCTGCCAGAAGCCCGTGTGCAGATGCCGGGGCCGGCGTGCGGCCCGTCGTGCCTTGGGGATCGCGCGCTGGAGCTGGCCCGACTCCAGGCCGGCCACCGCCCGTTCAATCATCGGCCAAAGGGGGCGGCGGTCCCACGACCGGGACAGCCGCTATGAGGTGCAGAGAAACGAGGGCGAGGAAGTTGTCAACATGGCAGTGTGGGACGTTTGTGGCTCAGGGGAGTCGCTGCGCTCGTGGGAGGCCGGGTTCGTTCGCGGGACGTGTGGAGTGCGGTTCGGTTGCCGGGACGCTGTGTGCGAATTGCGATTGCACCGCTCTGGCCGGTATCACGCAGGGAATTCGAGCGTTCGTTGCTGCGGCTCAGCAGCAAAGATGAATCGCGGCGGGTTAGGTGTGATGGAATGGCCTTATTGATGATGAAAAAAAGTTGGCGTCGGCCAGAGCTCTGGCTTCGGCAAGACTGGGTCAGATCTCCACGTGTAATTGGTCAGAGGCCCACTCGCCCTATTATCTGGTTAGAGATTCGACAATGCAATGACTGTACGCAAATGAAGAATGAAGTAGATTAAGAAATAAATACGCTTTCAACGTTCCAATTTGTTTCCATTATGCTAGGTTATAATAATACTGCAAAAGTGCTGCTGGACGCGAGTGCGCCGCAGAGTGGTCGCCTGACCTGGGGCTAAAAATACATTGAAAGCAAAGTATGGTAGCCTGCCGCGAAAGTTCCTGGCGGTCTTCTTATCGCCTTTTTTTTTTCAAGTTCCGTGCCAATCCATGGCATTTTAGGACTTTTGAAGCAAAATTTACGCCATCATTTGAGCGTAAAATGCGGTCGCAGTAGTAGCGGGCATCTGGTCTGTGATGCTCCTGGGTGGGCAACACTCGTATATCTCGTGCCGCGTGTCGGGGTATAATGACGGTAAAGTATACCTGCAGTCTTGTTCCTTTTTGCCTGTCGCTTGATGCATGAACCTGTCCCGTTTTCGGGGATAGATAGATGGTGAGGGGTTGCCGGAGCCTGGTTTTTGGTGATACATTGTACAGTAGATGGCTCGGCTTGGCGTTTGCCGCAATGCAGATGCAGAGCAGCGCTCATCCAGACTCGGTGGCCTTGGTCATTTGCCGGAGCTCAACCAAGGCCGGTCGGTTGCGGCTTTTGGTCCTCTGCTGTCGGCGGTAAGGGGGCTCGGTGGGATGCGGCGAGGCGGCACGCGAGGGGCAATGATCACGGCGGGCCTCACGCTGCCTGGCGTGGTAGGCGAGACGCAGGGCGTTGGAGGTGAGAGGCGCGGGCGAGCAAGCGCGAGAGCGGGCACGCGAGCGAGTCTGCGAGCGATGGGGAGAGATGGACCTGTGACGAGAGCGGCCTCGAAGAGTGCTAGATTCCTCAGTGCGGAGGGCTCGGATCTCGGGACGGGTCGGGCTGCGGTGCCTCTTGCGGCCACGCATATCAAGGTCGGCGGTGTGCGGGAGAGCCATCTCGAGATAGCTGGGGTCGCTGGTAATGGTGGCGGTCATGGCAGCGGTGGTGATGTTGTTGGCAAATGCAGCGAGCGAGAGGGGGTAGCAAACGCGTGGCGATAGTCGTTGTGTAAGTGGCGTAGCGTAGATGGGCGCGGCGGCGGTGATGATACAGTGCTGCTAGAAGCAGGTGTGAGGTGCGAATGAACTCTAGAAGAGCGAAAACCGGGAAGAAATAAATATGGTAGAAAAAAAAAAGGTGGTATACAGGGAAGGGAAAGGAAGGAGGGTGAGCAAGATGTGAGAAGGAGGGAATGGTGTGAATAGTTATACAAGGGATCCAGGCCCCCCTTGTAGAGGAGGAAGGAGGGAGAAAATGGCGACCCGGGGAGTTGGGCTGCTGGAACTGGCGGATTTTAGCGGGACTTAGGCGGGCGGGAGGGTTGCTTGGGCCAGGCTCCAGGGCGGTTCACAGTGGTTCAGGCCAACTAGCGCCAATTCCTTAGCGGGAGTCGAGCCACTCGTCCACTAAACAGGCTAGGCCTGCAGCGCGCTAGTACCTTAGCACCTAGTACCGACACCACACCTCAATTGATGTTGCACACTGGACGGTACGTACAAGGCAAGCAGCTTTTGCTGCATGTAGTGCGTATTTTTTTTTATTTGCTTTCATTAGCGTCAGTTCCTCCCAGCTATTTTACTATTTTATTTTCAATTTCAGCACTACCTGTTCCCTGTATCTGCGCTTCCCTTCCTAGCGTGCCTCTTCCGTCCTTGGCCTGCCACTACTAGGAGCCTCCTGGGAAAGGGGTCACATGAGTCTCCCTTCTGGGTGTTGCTGCCTGTTCCTTCCTCAGGCTGCCACTTTCCTACGCAACACCCAGGCAACTTCATCTGCCTATATCACCGCAAGGACCACCAACAACGCCCCATGCCCGGCATATCGGCCTCCAGAATATTACATGGCGCCTCATCAGACCGGGATGTCCATGCCGGAAGCAGGGGGACACGGGAAGAAAAGTCTTCGCCCAGGGTACCTTCGTCTCGCAGCTGTTGCCGGATACGCACGCCTCTGACCTCGACAAATCCGATTTCCAATACCACGCACACCACACCTATGCAGCTATCGCACAATACATGAGCCGACTGATTACGGTACACACACAACATGGCATCACCGATGACACACACCTTTGCCTTGAGATGCAGCCGACGCCTCCTCCCCACTCTCCACTACACCATCTTGTCATTGGCTTGTTGTCCACACTCGCCAGCAGCCACCAACTCTGGGCTGTGACTCTTTTGCCGGGCAACAAGCAGCATAGCATGGACACGACCACCAGTTCATGCTTCTTGCCCCTCACTCATCACTCGTCGCTGGCAGGCCCGCCAGCCCTGCTCGTGCATATTGCCACGCCAACCCACGATTCTCACTGACCTCATGCCCACTCTGCCCCCTTCAACCATTATTATCCTGCTTTTGGGCAGCAGCAACAACTCGATCAGGGAACAAACAAAATCCCAGCAAACTTGCTAGCTTTGTCGCCCAATCCGGGCCAGTCCCTTGCTAGGCCATTCCCACACTGGGGCGCGGGGAACTCCAACCGTGGCGCTAAGCTGGCCCATCCCAAGATTATGAAACTAGCAGTTGTGTCAGTACGGGCTGTAATAGGGGGATGGTGATGCACAGACGACAAGCCAGAGCCGAGCAATCCTCTGCACTAATAAATGTAACCCACCTGTCTGGTTTGGTCTTGTCAGCGGCCTTACCAGAGGCCAGAGCTGTTACTTTGTTTCCTTTTGCGCGTTGCCCTGTCTCATCCCGACGCATAATGGTGATACTGACGTCCTGTGAATAAAGAGATGTGTATAGGTGTTCTCTCAACCTCTCCTATCTTGCAGAAGCCTTGCGCGTCTAGGGGGGAGGCAGGCTGCCGCACATATCCCACATCCCACACATGCGTTTGGCCAAGACCACCCAGCCTGAGAACAGGCGGCTGATCCTCGCACGCCTCGTCGCCGAATACAGCATCAACCCATCCATCCCATTATGCTGGTCCATCGCGCCCCGAGCCACTGGGTAGGCGTCTGCCGAGCTTGTTGCTACCGAGCGGGGGCAAACCTTTCTCCCCTCTCTCCTCATCTCTCAGTCTCGATACGTCAGCTCTACGTTGGCGTCAGGCTATCCGCTGGTTTGCCGAGGGCGGGGGAAAGTGGCGTTGGAACACGCCCAAACCTTAACGTGAAAGAGTGAACGCCCAGCCGTACGACAGACAGAGCAGCTGACCACCCGTTTCCCTCCTACCATCCCTCCCTACCTTTTACCCCCCGGAGGCCATCTTCCGCAAACTTGGGGGCAAGTGCGAAACGAGGCCGATATCCGCAAGTAACGAGACAAAGCCAAGCCCATTCGCCGGGGCGCTCGGCACTTGGCTGCTTTGTTGCTGCCGGGACGCCCGCGCCGGCCATGCGATGCCACGCCCTTCCCAGCTGGTGGATTTTTTTCTGGCAGCATTCCGCATCCCCCCTTCTCTGGCCGGCTTGAGATGAGCAGCCAGGCTCGCTTTGTTGGCCACTGAAACAGACAATGCAGAAATGATCTAATGTCTCAGTTGTCAGTCATATGTGGCCGTGGCTGTAATTCGTACATTCTATGACCTAAAGCTAATGTAGGCGGCCCAAAATGATATGGTACCAGAGATGCACTGAGACGGCTCGTTAAAACCAAAGTTTCTTTGTATGCTTTGTTACCGACGGCTCAAACGCAGTTACTCAGCCTGTACAGCATCGTCAAGAGCGAACTCTCATCTGACCACTTCGTGTGAGACTTCACAAGAAACCCGAGTATGCTGTCAAAAAATAAACTAGAATCTATCCACTGTTGTATATTCACACTCTAGGAATCGGAGCGGTAGACATCCCGTAGATAAATACACGGCCTTCATTGTCTCTTTTTTTGACCAGGTGCTATCTACCCGGCTGCAGCCTTGATGACCAAATGCCTGTTCAAAGGTCTCACCACTGTCCCCATCAAACGGGGGCCCCTTGCGACGCAGTTCACTCCTCCAAAGCAATAGTGGCATCAAAGGCGGCAATCACGCCGTCGTAGAGCCCGTCGCCCGCCTCGGGACCGTGATCCGTGCCCGTCCACAACCCGCCCTCCCGCAGCGGGAACAGCAAGCCGCGCAGCGTCTCCGCCAGGCCCTTGACCAGGGCGAGCGCGTCCGGGATCTCGTCGACGATGCGCCGAAAGCGCTCCGGCTCCAGGTCGGCGAGCTTGGCGCGGCCATCTCGGGGCCCACGCGGCCCCCGTCGCCGTTCCACGCCCGCATGCGGCTGCCCGCCGGCAGCGCCGCCTCCCCGCCGCCGCCGCCGCCGCTCACGGCCGCCTGCAGCAGCACGTAGAGGAACGCCTCGAGGTCGCCGCGGTACGTCGTGGGCCCGCCGCGCATGTACTCGACGGCCATGAAGGACCGCGTGCCGCAGGTCTGGCGCGGGTCCCGCGCGGCCGCCGGGTCCCGCGGCGTCGCCATCTCCAGGTCGATCAGGGTGCCGCGGGGCCGCCCCGCACCGCCCGGCCCGTCCGTGATGACGATGTTGCCGGGGGAGATGTCGCCGTGCAGCAGCCCCGCGTCCGTGTACAGCGAGCGGTGGCACTGGATGGCGTCGCGCAGCGCCTCGAGCAGCTCCCGCCGGGACTGGTACTTGTCGAACGGGCGGCCGAGGGGCGACGTGACGATGCAGACGAGAAGGCAGTTCTCAAAATCGCATTTCGATGGAACCGTGAACTGCGATATACCGGAAGTGGCCTCACTCCCTGCCTGCGTCTCTCTCGCCTCGTCGCTTGCAGCGCTGTCATCTAACAACCAGAGCTGCTTGCCCAGCTGCGGGCCGCGGCGCAGATTCGCCGTGGTTTCAAGCTCCCGGTAGAGATCAACCTGGACGGAACCCCAGGCCTTTTTCGCCCAGGCGGTCTCGAGGAGTTCCTTTTCGGGCCGGTTCGTCACCGGGGGCCACTTGATCTTGACGGCATGGCTCCATTCAGCCGAGCCAGCCAGCCTCCCTTGATAGACCACTGTGCCCGGCCCGATCAGGGCCGGTCGCGTCACGAGCGGCTTGCTCTCAACGTACAGCCTGTTGGCCTTCTCATCGCTTCCGTTCAACACGATGTACTGCCCCTCCTCGTCAATGCTGAACATGTTGCTCCTGCCCAGCTCCTTGTCCGACATCCGCTCGTACTGCGGAAACAGAGACAAGAACTGGCCCGCGTCTTTCCGCGCATCCACGACCTCACTGCAGCACAGGCCGGACCTGTCGAGAACCCACAGCTCGACCAGCGAGCCGCGAAGATAGAATCCGTGCAGGAACAGACGTGTGGGCTGCTGATGATAGACGGCCTGCGCGGATGCGCACAGAGTGATGAATCCGTCGCGATAATTCGCATTTCGTTGGCACACAAGTCCAACAGCCTGGATGGCGTCTTCGTTTCTGGAGTTTTTGAGTTCAGAATCTGATAGTTTGAAGGCAAGCGGCGTACATTCCTCCATGAGACCCCTCTCACGGTGACTGTTGTCCTTTGGGGAGACAGCCCACGATCCACGAGAGCCTTCCCTGTGGGTAGTAGCAAAGCCTACGAACCATTCAGAAAAGTCTTCAGGCGAGGCGAACACGGTCGGGACGTCTGGGGCGCTTGAAAGCACGCTCACTGACGCAGCTGTTGCGAAACCCTCCTTCGCATTACCAAAGTATTTCTTGACGAAATCGGGTACATGGGGGCTGATGCTGCCATTGACCTCGCGAACAAGATGTCTCTTAAGGAGTATATACTTGGTATATACTCCCTAAGAGCCCTATAGAGTATTAGAAGGAGTGCTAAGAGGGTAGAGGGAGTATTTATAGTATATTTATATTTTTGTAAGAAATTCTGCCGTCTTGCGCCCTACTTATCCTAGTTTCGTGCCCTACTTGATCGCCTCTGTAGGTATACCCAGTCGCCCTTTGAGCTCGCCCCCTCGGACAGAGACAACGGCTACGCGTCAAAAGAAACCAGAATGTGGTTTCCACATGCAGTCTCAGCCTTGAAGTCCCTCGACTGTTTGTGACACCCTGCTAATCGGTGTCATCGCAAGCCACAGCTGGACATGAAAGGAGTGGCCCGCGGCATTGGAGCGGTGTGTCTTTGTGTAACGCATTGCAGCGCGTGTCAAGTTATCATCGACAGATTTCTAGTTCATGGAATCTCTTGTGCAACATCTGGGGCTGGCGGGCTTTTCTAGGGACATGGTAGTACCGAGAACGTGGGAAGTTTAATCACGCGACAAGGGAGAGTGAGTAGAGGAACTGTAACACCAGGAACCAGGGACTTGCATCCTGATAGATGTATATACTATCGCAACGCTAAGTGAGCTATGAAAGAATGGACGAGTGTAGTCCGTACTGAAATAACATTCCGATGCTTGATGCCAGTTCCGCCTACATTATTAGTTCCAACTTCTCGATCAACGACCCAGCACAATGTCCCACACAACTTGCGATCCGCACACCCCTTGACCTTATTTTCAATCCATTTGAGTCATTTCCGCAATGGCCACTCCTCTTGCAGCCTTGCGCCCTCGGTGGCATCCAATGCTTGGGCTGACGTACTGGTACCACATGCCATGGTGCTGTGCCACCCAAGTGCCAGACCTGCAGGAGCCAATATAGTTTCTGTGCGACACCAGACAACGACATTCTTCGTTCCATGCCCGAAGCCGAGGTATAGCGGTGAATCTCCCATCAACGCGCCTCATCTTATCGTCCGCCGTCACGCGCTTGGCGCTTCACGAGCAGTACTGCGGCATGCTCTCGTTCGCGCCCGGCGCGGAGCAGGCCTGCGCCAGCGCGAGGTAGTACTGCGCCTCGCTCATTTTGTAGCTCTTGGCGGCGTAGTATGTCGACGCGATGCCGAAGCCGACGGCGAGGGTGATGGCCACGATCGCCGCGACCCAGAACGTCACGACGTCGATGAGGTTGCTCTGCTCGGCGTCGACCGTCAGCTGCCGCAGGCCGCGTCGCGGCTTCCTCAGCTCCTCCCGCAGCAGCCCGAGGCTGCGCTGCCAGTACACGTACTGGCCGAGGTCTCGCTGCTGCGGGCGGCCGCAGCTGCCGTTGCTGTCCGCAAATATGGAGGAGGCTTTCCCTTCAAACCACGAGCCCAACTATGCCAGTGGGCTAGAGTTTGGGGATCGCGACGACTCGCGCAAACTCCATCTGTACCTGCAGAATCCAAATCCCTCCACATACCGGGGAGGCAGCGCGCTCAAGATCGGTGCTACTATTAGCCACAACGGCGCGATAGTTGCTTCTAGGAAGTGGCGCTTAGGCGGAGTGTTGCAGCTCGGTGACTCGGCTCTCTATGGATGCTCTGCGGCCCATGGAATATTGGAGATGCTGTTGGAAGCCGGATTCGGCAGTCGCGAACTGGACTGTCTTGCTGGCGACCTTGGAGAATTCCAGTCGCACGACAAGCAGTCGCACGACAAGCAGAGTACGCAAGTCATTGAGGACAATGTTTTGACACCTGCTCCAGGTTTTTGGGCGCCTATTCCAAGAGCAGCTATTTTGGACTATGTTCACACTGTGGTAACGGTTGAGGGTAGACTTCAAATGCTGCGCCGGGACTCGCAGCCCCGCGATGTTGCTTTGCTTGACTTGGGCAGCCGGCTGCAGTCGATTCTGATGAAGCAACGACGTACCGCAGCAGAGGGCTATTTGAACGACAGTGCTATCGGCACAGGACAGTACCAGGATGCGCTGATAATCTGTGACGACACGGCGCCTCACCATTTCGGGCGCATCCTTCCTTTTGAAGAGACCATCTTCAGTCCTAGTGGCACACTCACCACGAGAAAGATCGTACTTGATCGGCCCATACGTATGTAGTGAAGAGTTTGACTAGGGGTTTCGGACACCGGTCACTTCATAATAGCCACACAGCACCCAAGCTAATTAGAATAGGGGCGGGATACTCGGGCTCGTGGGTGCTTTGGAGGCAGCCCCTGTTGTGCGGCGCCTTAATGAGCCGATACACGGACGACCCTCTTGCCAACATGATCACAGCTGAGCGGTTATTCCAGGATATCCGAGAGACCACAGGATCCAAGCATTGTTTTGTTGGATTTCCGCCACTTGCTCATCTTGACGCGGACTTCACCTCTACTCACTGGAAACGTACCGCGATGCAGATGCCAGAACTAGACGAACGTATCCGCGTCCTAGTCCTCAAGGCGAGAAATCTTGATCTTTGGCCGCCAGAGGCTTTTGAGAAGAAGAAGACGGCGTTCTCTCTCCAACACGATTTCAACAGGCCGGTTGGTGTTTTTCGAGGACAGAATATGTGGCACTATGAGGAGAGCGACAATTTGGGCAGGGCAGTGTTGGCGTTGAAACAAGAGCTTAGGAGACTCACATTCTCGATAATGTTTCCTCTTTGCCATCGTCTCTGGATGCTTGGCCCGTCGCGTGGAACTGCAAAGCTGACACTTGTTCTCTTCCTCAGCGACATTTTCTCAACTGCAAGAGAGAACCTTGAGACTTTTGCGCCAAAATACGCACATGCAATCCAATTTTGGTTCATTGAAGATCCGGATCCCTTGCCCTAATTCAGATCATGCTCAGGTATACACGTCAATCGAAATTGCATTTCACGTATCCTACCAAACAGTATTCCATATGCCGGTGTCTTCTTACAATGTGCGCGAGATGCCTATAGGGCGTACTTGTTTCGTGAGGAAAAACGTGTACCTGGTTGATCAATCATATATTCAGCTAGTGTCAGCCGGTCAAACGCTGAGGGAATAACACTAGAAACCATGATTTGCTTCACGCCGATGGAGTCATCGCAGCCCCGAAAACAACACGACCCCTCCCACCAGCCCCCCTCAGCTCTCCGCCTTCCTCAGCCCCCTCAGCACCTCCCACTCCGTCTCCGTCATGGAGAAGATCAGCTCGTCGTGCCACGCGCGGCCCACCCACGCGACCTCCCTGCGGCGGCCGACAAACGTGAAGCCCGACGTCTCGTACAGGCGGCGCCCGACGTCGTTGAACGAGACCGTCGTCAGCGACAGCGTGTGCAGGCCGCCGTGCCGGAATGCCCAGTCCACGCCCCAGGCGAGCGCCTCGCGGCCGTACCCGCGCCCGCGGAACGCCCGCGCCAGCGTGATGCCAATGTACGCGTTGCGGTTGTGCCGCAGCGAGTCCGGCACGCCGCCCCAGCCGATGCACAGCGTGCCGATGATGGTGGGCTTCGTCTTCTTCTGCGTGCCGCTGCCGTCGTCGGCGGTGGTCGGCTCCGCCTCGGACGGCCCCAGGCAGATGGCGACGCCCAGCAGCGCCTTGCGGTACATGGTCGCCAGGAACTGTACGTCCGTCTTGCCCTGCGGCCGCAGGATCATCTCCGACGACAGCGCCTGCATCGAGGGCTCGTTGATCATGTCCGCCAGGACGCTCTTGTAGTCGTCGCTCTCGTCGTCGACGGCAATGTACCGCAGCCGCTTGGACTCGAAATCATTGTCAAGAGCAGCTGAGAAGGCAGACATTGTTGTTTTTCTTGGTGATGTGATTTTTGAGGCTTCAAATTGGTCGATGACCCGAAAGGTGAAAAAGAGGAGCGCATTGCCACCCTTTATCTACAGCTACTCTGAGCTTGAGTTCTACCGTAGATCATCTCGCGGAGCTTTCCACGGGCAACAGTTTTCGGCTTCGGTTTGGCTAAAATTCGTCCTCAATAACCAGCGGAACATAGAGTGACTCAGGCCGCGGTGAAGAACCTCGGCTCCACCAATAAAACTTGTCATAACGTCTCATTGAGTCACCACTTAACACACTTAACAGCAACTCGGTGTTCGGTGCTCGGGGTGGAGATGCCCTTGAACGAGTTGCCTAAATAGGCAATATCGCGGCCATGCCAGTGAGCGGAGAGCAAAGGAACAAATGTAATATATTCAACTTCTGTATACTCTAAAGTCGCAGTTGTGACGATTCATCGGCAGATGGCTGGCGTAAACGGCAAAGCCCGTCGGCATCCCAATCTTCACTGCCAACGCCACTTCGCGTGATAAACAGGCCATTGGGATCAACGTGCTGCTTGATACGGTACAGTCTCTTGTAGTTCTCGCCCCAGAATGACTCTTGGAAATCGGCTTCAAAAGGGTCCGCTTCGTTCAGGTAGGCGCCCATACCCTTCTCGAGGGCTTTCAGAATGGGGACCTCAACATTGGTCAACTTCTTCTGCACGGCTCTCTGCTCCGCAAGCGTGGCATTGGGGGCCCAGTCTCGGCCAAAGGCAATATGGGTAATGGTCTTGCGCCAAGCAGGGTTGAGCGCCGATTTGATCTTGCCTGCATTCCTGGCAACAGCTCCGTCGGCGATGAAGTGGCCGGTGTAGCCAGTCTGGTTGCCACTGCCCTCATAAATGTCGCGCAGAGCATTGCCCAGACGGAGCGCGCCGTCCTGTTGGCTGAGAAGATTGCGCGAGATCAGACGAGAGCCAACAATGGCAATTCCACCGGTAGGGTCGTACGGCGTCTTTGCGAGCTCATAGGCAATCGAGCCACCAAGGGCGGGGGCCAGCTGGAGGGTGTAGTTGGCGTCCGGGGCAGATTTCCGAGCCTCTTGCATGAACCCATCCACAATCTTGGATACGGGCGCCTGGTCCGTCTTGTTGGGGAAGAACATGGCGACAGTGATGGAAGCTGTGGAGGTGCCGTTTTGGACGGAGTTGGGGTTAAAGAAGTAGTAGCCGCTGCCCCCCACGTCAGCAAGAGCGGGAAGACGTTGGTGAAGGGCGGCCAGAACATCCCAAAATCTGTCGTCGCCCGGTCCGGGAAGAGCGATACTCGACATGAGAGCCAGGGCGGGAACATCGGGGAATGTGCGGATAGTGACAGACACGACAACGCCAAAGGTGCCGCCGCCTCCACCGCGAAGAGCCCAGAAAAGGTCTCTGTTTTGATACTCATTTGCAACAACGAGTTTTCCCTATGAGACTGTCAGAAACTTTGCATACCAGGCACACTAACGAGTACGTACGTCTGCGGTGACAACCTGGAACTGTAGAGCATTGTCCGAAGCCATGCCCTTCCATGGCCCCAGAGGGGAGTGGCCACCGCCTTGGATGTAGCCGCCAGCGGCGCCGACGGTATGCGAAAGACCAACAACGGCAGTCAGGTTGCGTTTGCTCGTCTCGGCGTAGATGTCCATGAGCACAACACCCGCGCCGAGGGTGACTGCAGACCCCTGGCCCTTGTGCGAGCCCTCGGGTACAAAGTCGTCGACAAAATCCATCTTGTTCATCTTGTAAGTCGCAATTTGCAGCGATTCAGGTGCAGATGAGCGGCCGAGGAAACAGTGGCCCGTGTTCTTTATGGCCAGCCTGATGTTGTGGGTGGCGGCAAAGCGCACCGCTGCCTGGATGTGCTGGGCAGTCTCGGCCACAACAGAGTAGAGAGAGATGCGGCCTTGGCGACAGGGAATCTCTTTGGGGAGGTCAAATGAGCAGGTTTCATTTCGCTCGGGCCAGGCCTCCCAGTTTGTCCATTGAACAGCACCAGGGTTCTGATCACGCCAGACGGATGATTCTGATAGCGACATGGAAGCATTGCATGCCGCAGCGTCATAGCCAGGATCGTGGCAGACGTGGGCGACAGGTTGACGGGCGACGAGATTTCCGCTCACCGAGGCATTGAGAGACGCCCACTGGCTCTGCGATGGCCAGCACGGATCGCTAGGCCTGCATCGACACTGTGAAGCGTTTGTTCTGGGTTGCAGGGTAGCTCCGCAGGCAGACCCTAGCAGCACCGTGACGAGGACGGTAGTTGATGTCAATTTCATGATGGATTGAAGTGATGATGGGGAGATGCTTCTGGCCGCCGTGATAGACGAGAGGAGGCGGCAACAGGACCTATTTGTACTTGTCGATCCAAGCCGCGCTCGTCTGCTCGGTGTCCAGCCCTGAATACAGGATTACGTAGATGACAGTAAACACCGCCATGATCTGACCGTAGTCGCGCCTCGCACGATACCTGTTATGGATTTATGCACCGAGACGGCCGATCGCGTTCGGCAGTGCATGGGAATGCGAAGAATACGGTATCATGAGAGCGGGCGAAGATTGGCTGGCAGGATCGGGGCTGAAGGAGGCAAATTGGTGAAGTCGCCCGGAAATACTGGGCCACTAGCATCTGGCGTTGCGCTAAACCCCAGTTGGCTTGACCTGGAGTCCAGGGCACCAACAGCCGCTACAACGTCGGTTCACGATCCTGAACGGCGCTGTGCTCCCTAAAGGCACGCTAAAATTCATGCCCCCAAGCAGGCAGCGCAGGAACCAGCACCGCCCTCTGCCGTAGGAAAGGAACGAAAATATCCTGAAAATATCGAAAATTGCCAAATCGTCCAAAGAAGTATTCCATCTACTTCACGTCCTGCCGCTCCCTGCTTACGTGCCATCCACCTCCCCACTGCAGGCACCCAACCCCAACAGTGGATCCGATACCACCCAGCCCGCCTTCGCGACATCTGGCCTAAAAGGGTCAAAAAATCGCATCCAGCAACGTCATTGTCACTGTCCCTTTTTCATCCTGCCCTGTCCCCATTGCATCGTCCGGTGACCATCTCAGCCCGGCGTACCATTTCCAATTGGTTTATTTCCTTGCAAACCGCCAGCTTACCATCCACCGGCGCGCCTGTCCCGAGCCAGCACCTCCCTGGCTCCGCCTCGGCTGTGGTACCACGACGCCCACGCTTGTGCCTCTCCCCATCAGTGAAGTGGCCATCGCCCAGTCAATCACTCGATACCTTGTCACCGGGACGCGACAGTGCTACTGGCAAATGGCATCGCGATAAGCCGCCGCCCCCATTCTGCCCCCCTCCCTTCCCCGTCCACCCGCGACCTCCCAACAGCCCCAGCGCCGCGCCCCCCCCTTCCCCCATCACAGAGCCCGCGATGCCGAAAACGCGCCCCCCGACGACGGGCTACGAGCGACTTGCCCAGGCCGACCGTTTCAGCGACGACTCCGACGACGACCTCGCCCATGCCGGGCCGTCCGCCGCCCTCAACCCCTCGGCCGCCGCCCCTGGCGCGCGGTCATCCACCGCGCGGCCCAAGTTTCGACGCCGCGTCGGTAGCACCGGCGGCGTCGACATCAAGGCCATTAACGCCCGCTTTGAGCGCTGGGCCGACGAGATCGCCTCCAAGTTCAAGCGCGGGCGCGGAAGGAGCTTCGCCGGCGAGGAGGAGCGCCTCGAGATCCAGCACTCCGTCTTCCGCGCCCCTGAAGGCGTCCGGCCCATCACGGCCGAGGGCCTTGCCGACATGCCCGAGGGTGACATCACAAAGGCCGACTTCGAGGCCATTGTCGACAGCGTCCGGCGTGCCATCCGCCAGGAAATCCACCCGAGTATGATCTCCCAGGGTAGCTCTGGCAGTTACTTTGCGCGCGATCTGGATGGCAAGATTGTTGGTGTCTTCAAGCCCAAGGACGAAGAGCCCTACGCGGCCGGAAACCCGAAATGGAATAAATGGATTCATCGAAATCTGTTCCCTTGCTGCTTCGGCCGGGCATGGTAAGACAAGCAAAGTGTTCCATGCCACCTCAATCACATGCTAATCGAAATCAAATAGCCTCATCCCCAACCTCTCGTACGTCAGCGAAGCCGCTGCCTACGTCCTCGATCGCCAATTACGAACAAACATGGTCCCCTACACCGACGTCGTGTGGCTCTCCTCCAAGTCCTTCCACTACCCGTTCTGGGACCGCCGCAACTTCTACCGCAAGAAGAAGCCCTTCCCCGCCAAGCCGGGCAGCTTCCAAGTCTTCCTCAAGGGCTTCAAGGACGCCAATGTCTTCCTGCGCGAGAACCCCTGGCCCGACCAGTATTGGGCCGGCTTCCGCACTTCCAACGGCACGGACACCCGCAACCGCAAGAACAAGAAGTGGTCGGACGCCTGCCGCCCGTCCACGTCCGGCCAGGCTGAGAACGCCGACTCCGAGGACGACGAGACCGACTCACCGGGCGGTGGCCAGCCCTCGCCGCCGCCAGAGCAGCCAGCCCGGTTTGCGTGGACCGAGGAGTTCAAGCAGTCGTTCCGGGAGGAACTCGAGAAGCTCGTCATTCTCGACTACATCATGCGCAACACCGACCGAGGCCTCGACAACTGGATGGTGAAAGTCGACCACGAGTCCGGCGCCGTGTCCATCGCCACCGAGCCCATGCACCTGAACATAGAGGCAGAGCTCGACGACGACCCAGACAATGCGCGACCCGTCAACGCCGGCGAGATGCCCGCCGCGGCCTCCACGGCGTCATACCCGTACAAGCGGCAGCGGCCCATGCACGCCTCCAAGCGGCCCGCCGCCGGCGCCGGCGAGAAGCGCGCGCGGATGGTGCTCGGCGCCATCGACAACTCGCTCTCCTGGCCGTGGAAGCACCCGGACGCCTGGCGCAGCTTCCCCTTCGGCTGGCTGTTCCTGCCCGTGGACCTCATCGGGCGGCCGTTCTCTCAGAAGACGCGCGACCACTTCCTGCCGCTGCTCACGTCGACGGCGTGGTGGAGCCAGACGCAGCTCGCGCTCAAGCGCGTCTTCCAGGTCGACGAGGACTTCCAGGAGCGCATGTTCGCCAAGCAGGTCGCCGTCATGAAGGGCCAGGCCTGGAACGTCGTCGAGGCCCTCAAGACGGCCGACCACGGCCCGCTCGAGCTCACCCGCCGCGCCAAGGTCTGCGTCTGGGACGACCTCGTCGACGTCCCCGTCGCCGTCCCCATGCGCGTCACCTCCTCCGAGATGCGCCGCACCGCCCTCGCCTCCTCCCTCGACCCGGACGAGGCCGACATTGCGAGCTCGCTGCCCGCCGGCGCCGGCGGCGCCGGCTCGGCCGCCCAGAACCCGGACCTCCTCGGCTTCGGCGGCTCCCTGCCAGGCTCCCTGCCGAACCCGGGCCGCTTCGAGATCACCAGCCCCAAGCTGGAAGCGACGCGGGTCGCCCAGGACGCCCTCCCCAACGGCACCGCCCACTCCCGCCAGACGAGCATCGACGGGAAGCCCTCCCGCCCGCCCGGCCCGTCCTCTTCGTCCTACCACGGCCCCTCGCGCGCACTGAACACCTACGACCCGCCCCGTAACAACAACAACACCAGCAGCAGCCACGACACCGGCCGCCACCAGCGCCGGTACTCGTTTGCCAGCACCGCCGCCGGCCGCCGCAGCAGCCACACCATCGCGCAGCAGCTCTACGGCGCCGACCCCTCCCCCGCCGCCGGCAGGCGCAGCTACGACTACGGCCACCACGGCGGCCACGCCGGCGGGGACGACGACCTGCTCGAGGGCGACCTCGGCTACGCCGCCGCCGAGGGCCAGATGGGCAACCAGCGCAAGGTCATTGTGGAGCGCCTGGAGGCCGTCAAGAGCAGCAACCCTGTCTTTACGTGGTGTTGAGCGACAGCGGCGGTCCGGGAAGGGTGCGAGGAAAGCGCCAGGGTTGTTCGAACGCCTCTCCTATCTTGTGTGTCTCGAAATGTCATCGCTGCGGGAAATATGATAGAGACAGGGCAGGTAGGGAGTGCGCAAGGGTCCGGGAAGGGGGGCCGGTCGCGATATAACCGACCATCAGCGACGGTTCGTCACATTTTCGAGGTTCGTCACTTTTTGCTATCAGCAGAATAGCCACCCGTTACCCTGTGCCCTGGTATCGTGCCCCTCAAGTATGGTGATCCCACGGCCGGTTTTTTTTTTTTTTTTGGCGTGTCGTCATTTTTGATTTTCCGGATGTCGTCTCGTTAATGTTCCACATGTCGTAGCCACTTCTTTTGCCGTTTCCTGTATTCCTATTTCGTCATGGGTTTGGAGTTTTTCTGTACCAACTGCCGAGAGGCTTTGAGACAATCATACGATTTACAATACATACAGACCAAGAGAAAAAAGATCTTCCTTGCTCTCTCCCTCGAACAGGTCAGCGGCCGAGCTGAGAGTCTCGATGGGGACCGCCTCCTATGGCGTTCGCCTCCTCCCGTACATTGCCTGCCATCGCTAAATTCTGTCACTTTTGCCAAGGGGCCAGGCCATCTCCCCCGCTCAGAGCTGAGGCTAACTTCCTCAATCC
>LUFD01001118.1:0-16355 GCA_003025255.1 Cordyceps pruinosa | reverse complement strand
AAAAAAAAAAGAAAAAAAAAAAGCAGCGAGTCAGGCCGAGGACGAGATTGCTGTCGCAACGAGTGTCCGAGTCGAGGTGGTTGGGGAGGCGCGTGGGAGGAGCTAGGTTGTAGGAGCTGTCGCGCAACAGCAGAGAGCGAAGTGACGATGCAGCCAGAAGCGACGACAAAAGAAACGTAGGAAACGGAGAGGAAATAGGCGGGTTCCTTTTATTTTGGTTGTTTCGCGCGGTGCCTGGTTGAGCCAACTCGCGAGGCTGTCGTGTTTGTTGCGTGTGGTACTGTACGATGTGGGAGAGGGCGAGCGAAAAGGCGGGAGCCACAGCCAGCCAAAAAACGCAGGGGAGGAAGAAAAAGAAGGCTCTCTCGCTGCAAGGGGGCAGGCGCAAGGAGAGGGGACTCGCACCGCTGGACCCTGGAAACTTGGCAATCGGCTGATGAGGTGGCTGCTGTGACGCCAGGAAAAGGAGACGAGCAAGGACGATGAGGAGGACGGCGGACGGACTGGGCGCCTGTGGATCACGCTTGTACCTGAGACCCCTGCCGATACCTGCTCGGTCTCCTTTTCTCGACGCCAGCCGCGCCCGCCCAGGAACTGTACTCTTTTCTGCAGAGTGACTTGCCGCTGGTCGATCCTCGCCTCCAGGAACCTGTCCGTCAACCTGTTTGCTCGGCCTTTTCTTCCGGGCTGCGGCGGGCGCTGGCACCGGTTCCCTCTCCACGCGCCCGGGACAGGGAGGGTTTCAGCCTTTGCAGACATACGCAGGGTAACCTTGCCCGGGCCGCCCTGCAAAAAAGGCAGCGAAAAAGGAAAAACGAGAACTGATAAAGAGGGATTTCGCAATTGACCATGGCTGGAGCACCCCTGGGTTTCCCGGAAATCCGGTCTCTCCTCTGCTGCGGGTGCAACCACCGAAGCGGGAGCTGCCCGGCCCGCTGCGTACAGCCGCCGCCGAATGACGACACGGTATCTCCAAACCGAGCCCTTCTCTGCCTCGACTTCTTATGAATGCATGCGTTGGGTCTTCGTCACCTTCATCCTTTCCAAGCCCACCGGGCCATCTCCCCAAGTATGCCAGCCCTCGGCCCTAACCGCCCGCTACTCTCCCGTCTCAGTCAGTGTCTCATGTCGTGTATTTTTGCTTTTTTTGCGTCTTTTCTTTTCCAATTCTTCAAACAGGACCCCAAACTTCCACGAAGCAGTTGTGTGCTAAGGTCCGTGGACATTTGCCATTACATGATTTGCTGGAAACCCCGTTGTGGTGTGCAGCGCCAATACACACGACAGCACTACCAAGTATGAGGTTTGTTTCTTGCTGGCTACGCAACTCTCATTTTCTGATTTGGCCCCAAACTGCTCGTCAGCAAGCATCACCAGGATCACGGTAGCAGTATACTCTCTCTTGACTCGTAACATATTCTTCTATAAACTTGCGAGCCTGCTCAGCTCACATCTCGCTGCGTGATCAGGGAAGTAAGAATGATCGCCGCTGATCAGGAGGTATTGCACTGAGCATAGCACCTCCCATCCTTCCACCTGTCAAGCTACAATGCTTCCCGGAACTGGTCAACTATCTGCTGGCCCATCGTCCGTCTCCGATCCCCATCCCGCTGCTGCTGCTGCTGCTCACCACCGCCACCGCCCCCCGCATCAACACCCGTCGATACACCCGCCGCCGCCGTCGCCGTCGCCGCCGTCTCCCCCTCCAAGCGCCTGCGCAGCTGCTCAAACTCGGCGCCGCTGCGGTGCGTCTTGACGCCCACCATCCACCCGGGCAGGCGCCACGCGACCAGCGCCGCCGGCAGGAGGCCGCCGCGCCACGCCTGGCCGACGACCCAGCCCACGGCCGCGCCGACCGCCGACCCGGGCCACTGCAGCAGCGCCAGGTGCAGCGCCAGCGCGTACTGGTACGACTTGTCCGACAGCGTCAGCCCGGAGAACGGCTCGCCCGTCGGCGGCGCGTCCGACGTCGCGATCCGGTACTTGTACATGTGCGGCACCATGGCGTGGAACTGCGCCAGCACCGCGAACAGCACCGGCGTCGGCCCGCCCGGCATGTAGTTGAGGAGGCTCGGCGCCAGCGGCCGCAGCACCGCCAGCAGCGCGGGCGGCACGATCGACGTGATGAGCGACGTGACGACGAGGAAGGACTGTTGTTGGCGGCGCGAAAAAAAAACATTAGCCATGGCCTTCCCAGTTCCTGCAACACTGGAGGGCGCTACAACTTACGGCGTACTTTCTCGATCCCCACATGCGCTCGACGGTTCGTAGATTGTACAGCGACATGGCCGCAAACAGCACCTCGGCCGAGTTGGTGTAGCACAGCTGATACGTAAACAACCTCCAGAACTGCCCGTACTGCACCAGGTGCGGGTTGATGAGGATGTACGCGTAGTGCTTCATGTCCAGCAGGCTCGCCCCGATCGACGCCGACACCAGGCCCAGCACCACCAGCCTCGTCACCGGCGTGTTTGTGAACGTCATCGCGGCTCTTCCTTATTCTCGTATCGTATCGCTGCCTCAGGAAACGTCGACGCAGTGGGATGACGCGAACCGCAGCGCGGATCTATGGAGCTTCGTCGCCGGGATCTCGACGTGGCTCATCGAACGGCACTCAGCGTAGCGGGAACCACCCCAGCGTAGCGATGATTCGAAATTCAACCGTATTAAAGTGAGGAGTTCGTTCGACACAGTCCACGGGCAGAAAAGTACTCCGGCGGTTCGCAATTTCGTTTGGCGCAGAGGTATGAAACGTTAAGAAATTGGACACTTTGCTCGGCAGTCCAATGTGGCCGTACCCGTCACGTGCAACCTCAGCTATCTACAACTTATACAGCACCAACCGCCGCATTATACATTATTCGACGACGCGATGGTAGGGGAAAGAGCCGTTTTCATGTTCAAGGTCAATGTTTTATTACTTCTTTCGCTATTACAATACCAGGCGCTACAAATAAGTCTGCCGTGGGCAGTAAATCCGTACTCCGTGATAACGCCAGCCCCGTCCGCTTTGCCATGTAATTCTATACAGCATCCATTTAAGACGTGGGGAAAAGGAAAGTAACCAAAGCACACGGCAGGAAATTTACAGCTTGGGCCTGGGAGCTCCGTTGTTGGCAGTCGCTTCGTGGTTCACGGCAACGTCACCCGTCTTGAGGCCATTGCCAAAGAAGATGACTTGCACTGTCAAGTCATCCCTACGCAAAAATCAAACCAATTAGTATCCGATGCTACAGCGCCCGACAAGAACACGCATAGACATACCTGTAGCGTCGAGAAAACGGAGCGGGAAGTGTGAGGAGGGCGCGGACCTGCTCGTCGTTGGAGCCGCCCAGCGCGTTGCGGACGAGATGCGTCGCCACGTTCTTGTCCTTGACCAGGAACCGCCCCTTGGCGTCCGGGTCGTTCCCCCACTGCTGCATGCGGATCGGCACGCGCTGGCCGTTCGCGCCGCCGCCGCCGCCGCCGCCGCCCGACTCCCTGCTCTGCTCGACCGGGAGCGCCTTGTTCGGCGCGCCAAAGACCTTGGCCCACGCCGCCTCAAAGTGCGAGCCGGCCGCTCCGGCCCCGACCCCGCCCGTCTTGGCCTGCGACTCGATCCACTGGCCGACGAGGCCGACGACCTCGTCGTTGGTGAGCATCTCCCAGAGGCCGTCGGTGGCCAGGACCAGGAAGTCGCCGTTCTCCGGGCTGATCTTGGTCGTCGTCACGACGGGCTCCGCCGTCACGTACGGGGGCGTCTTGAGCAGGGGCGACTGGCTGCGGGCGAAGAAGCCCTGCTTGAGGCGGATGGTGGTGTCGCGGCTCCACTTGTAGACGGCGTCGCCAAAGGCGCGCGTGGGCTCCAGCCCGCCCAGCACGCGGCCGTTGCGCACCACGTTGTCCTCGCCCGGGTGCTCGCGGCGCAGGCGCGCGGCCTCGCTCGGGTTCCCGCCCGTCTGGTCCTCCGAGAGCGCCGTGGCCGTCCACTTGCCGCTGGCGGAGCGGCGGCCGAGGACGGCGCGCGAGTCGCCCGTGACGGCCACGCGGAGCAGCTGGCTCTGTGTGTCGTAGAAGGACAGGAGCGCGCACGAGCCCGACATGGCCGGCTGCAGCAGCTCGGCGGCCACGGCCTTGGAGCTCGCCTTGAAGACCTTTTCGACGCTCTTGTGGACAATCTCGTTGTCCAGCTGGGTGAAGCCGGTCTTGATGGCGAGGTCGATGGCATCGGCGGAAGGCTGGCCTCCGTTTGTCGTTTTGTAGGTGTCGTTCAGCTCCCGCGCCACGTAGCTGATGAGGCTCTCGCGCAGCGTCGCCGAGGTCGTCCAGCCCGAGTGGCCATCAAACACGCCCCAGAACATCCAGTCGTTGTGTTGGGCATCCGCAGACGAGGCCGTGACCTCGACAATCTTTTCCGCATGGTCATCCTCGATCGGGTCGTTGCTAGAGAGCTGGACAAGATCGTAGCGCGTGACACCAAGGCCGCGGTTCACGGAGAAGGACTCCTCTGTCTTGCGGAGCTTCTCGGTGGCCTGCTCCGGGGACAGCATCTCCACGATGCGGCGGCCGTCACTCGTCGTCTTGGAGATTGGTTCCTCGCCCACGATCGTACCCTGCCTCAGCTCGTCGGCGCCGACAACAAACACGGTCCTGGTGGGCAGCGCCGCAGACGCCGCACCGGTGGCGGTGCCAAGAGGCGGCTGGCCCGCGGTCGAGGTCAGGCTGCGCGCGCCGGTGGCGCTCGTGAGGTTCCAGCTGACGCCTCCGTTGAGCGAGTACCAGGCGCCGTAGCCGACGACGATGCTGGAGACGAGGGCGGCTGGGATGCGCCGGAAGAACATGGAGGACCGCAGGGGCAGGCCGGCGGCAGCAGCTGTCTGAGCGCGGCGTGCGGCGGCGGCGGCGGCGGCCGTGGAGGCGTGCAGCGAGGCGGCGCCGGACGAGGAGGAGCAGGAAGCGGGGACGCGGCGGAGAGTCGACGGCCGGACGGTGGAGGACAGGAGGCCGCGCAGCGAGGGCCGGCCGAGGGCGGCCGAGGATCGGGCACGGGGTTGGCAGGTGGTGCGGAAGGCGTGCAGAGCGGCGCGATGCATCTCGAAAACCCGCGGACGGCTCAGATGGCTGTCGGAGCGAGTTGGGCGGGCGAGCTGGCAGGCTGCCGAGAGCTCTTGCGGCCGGGGAGAAGAGGGTCGCGGCGAGGGATGCGGGCGATGGAGATGACGCCGCTGACCGATGCCTTGGATGCAGAGAGATGGACCTGGCTGGAGTGGTACAAATCTACAGATTAAAGAGGCTGCAGACGGGATGTGTGGGGAGAAGGGTAGGTTGGTAGGCAGATCGGGTGGGCTGAAGCTAGGCGCGGTAAGGACGTTGCGTGGTTGGCCCCGTGAGAAGCGGGAAGAAGGCGTCGGGAGCAGAGCACAACAGATGGGCGGCTTCAAAGGAGATTGTTGATGTGGGCAGAAATACCAAAGATAGAGGGTGGAATTCAAGCCTCACTTTATAAAAATGACCACCAGTCACCCCGTGTCACTCACCGGCGCAACGTCCCTGACCTCGTGCCTTGATGCCCTACCGAGGTTCTGCCAGCGGGCCTCAACCAGTGATGAGCAAATCATCATCACACAATCGCCCTGCCATCGGCGCTCGGATTTATCATCTGCAATTAAGGTACTGCCCGAAAACCAGTCCGCTCCACAGGTTGCTGCCACGCTACTGTACCATCAGTATCATTAGTCGCCTCACCTACCACCGGCTCTCACCACAAGCCCTGGACTCGCTCGTCCTTTCACATGCCCGGCTTCCATGCCCTGACCATCCACCGCTCGTAACCCATTGCCCAGTCTCATGGCACTTTAATTGCCATCTAAACGCCCGATCCCCAGTATCCGATCTTGGCTCCCCTCGCCACGACTCCAGCATCACCGACGACAACCTCACACACCACGCGCCATGGCCGCGGAGCAGCTATCAGGCGCCCAGAGCATCCGCTCCCTCACAGATCAGGGCGCCGTCTTCCGCGCCTTTGACTCTTATCCCTGGACCAAAGACAATGCATTCATGGTAAAGTTCCTTCTGTCTCTCCCCCGCTCTCATCTTCCCTTCCCATCCAACTAACCTTCTGCGGCGACCAGTCTGGCCTTCACGCCATCCTCGGTGACCCCAACTCGCCGAACCAACAGGGTTCGCCCGCCGACATGGCCGTCCATGCCCGCATCTTCTACTACTCCCAGCGCATCGGCGTCAGCATCGACTTTGCCGCCTACCAGGCGTGGCTCGCCGCCCACCCGGAGCACGCCGCGCCCAGCATCCTCCCGCCCGAGTATCTCGCCAGCAACGGCGGCGGCGCGGCCGCGACGGCCGCGACGCCAGTGCTCGACTGGCAAAAGGCCGCGCCCAAGGCCGATCTCTATGTGGACCGCGCCGCCGCCGCCGGTGACCAGCCTGCGTACCCCATGGCCTTTGCCGAGATGATCAAGCTGTTGCAGGAGGGCAAGGAAGTGCCCGGTATCCGTCAGATCCCAAACACCATCATCAGAGACCCAGTATGTCTGCCGCGTCCGGAGTCCTACAGGAAGCTCACCATGCGGATTGCTAATGTGCCACAGGCTGTCAAACCCGTCGGAGCCCGCACAGCACCCCGCAAACCATGGGAAAAGGATGCCCCTGCTCCTTCTGACGATGCTTACAGATTAGCTGCTC
The DNA here is from genome assembly GCA_003025255.1 of Cordyceps pruinosa. NCBI lineage: Eukaryota > Fungi > Ascomycota > Sordariomycetes > Hypocreales > Cordycipitaceae > Cordyceps > Cordyceps pruinosa. The sequence continues at coordinate 9,674 of LUFD01001118.1, read as the reverse complement.
TGGACACGGAATTTCCTCCCGTCGATCCAGTCGCTGAACATCCTCAACCAGAGGCTGTTTAAAAACAAGCATCTCTACGTGCATCCCTCTCTTCTTCTCGGCGTCGTTGGATTCTAGCCATCATTGAACATGTCACGACTTGCATCTTGCTTTGCCTCACACCCCCTCCATCGAACATTTTTTTTATGTAAATAGTCGTACGGTAATGCATTTGCTAAGATACACTAAACTAGCCCCCTCTTCTATCTCATATCTATTGATAATAAAAGGGTCACTATTTCTATCAACCTCTGCGCGTTTCGCATCAGACGGACTGGCGACAACCACCTCGCCTCAATAGACACCTACGTAAGACCGCCTCCCCAAATAATTACTGCAAATGCTATGCAGTGAGCTGTCTCTCCACCATATTGCAAAATTCATAACCATAATGTGTCCAATGCACCCAGCCAAGCTGTAGCTTACTGAGCGTAGGATGACGTTTGATCTGTAATCTAACTTTCGTGGGAAAATATTGTTAAGAAGAAATTGACAAAATTTTATCCTTCGGGCATTTCGACATGAAAGGTTTTTCCGTACTTGAGATGAGGGCGTCCTTGATCCGCCCGCTGGGTCAACAATATCATGACATTCTGCCAGTTGCATAAACACGCCATAGCTAGCTTCGACACCCTTAGATAAGCCGCTCCCGTTATCTGTAGTTGGCGCCATATCTCGGGCCGGGCAACCGGCCTGGAATGCTTGGTCCGGCTCCATGGCCTGGCCGCGTGGTCACTGCATGGTTGGTGCAAAGCATCCCAACTCGCGAGCCAAACTTGGAACCTCGAAGAGAAACCATGTGCTTGCGGATGTGTGCCGCCACCATCTCTCGGTGCTGTGGTGTCGCGTTATTCAAAATCCATTGGATCAGGTAATTGCCATATTGGTCGCTGGCAATGTCAATCAGGGGAATCCTGGTCCTGTCACGGCGCCCTTCACACACACGGTCCAGATAGCGGCCGAGGAAATCCGTCCCTCCGATTTTCAGGCACTTTTCCACCACCTTTGATGCAAACTGATCAGTTGAATATTCAGATGCGTAGCGTATAACGTGATCGATCGCTCGGCTTCGGTCGGGAGGGGCACCATGCTCGCAGACGTGCTGAATGCACCAGTTTCCGAACTGGCCGTGGGCAACAATGTCGATGTTGGCCAAGACCTCTTCAATGCATGGGCGCTAATATCACGAGGTTAGCAGCACTACAGTAACAAGGTGCGCTTGCGCGACTTACCTTATCTTCTTCAAGGCAGTTTTCGAATATATTCTGGACTACCAAGCTTCCGGTCTCGCCCAACGCAACTTCATGCCACATGCCACGGAGAGCCTCGTTCACATACGTCATGATTTGAGGAGGTGATTCAGTCCAGCGTAGCTCAAACAGCTTCTGCCAAACATGGCAGGCATATCGATGAATGACAGTTTCGGGAATTCTTCGAAGCAACTCATGAACCATGATTGCTTTGTAGTTCTCGGGGACCGAGTCAAAGGCCTTCTGCACAACATGGCAACCAAAGGGGTCCATGGAAAGACTGAGGGTGTTGCCGCGTATGGCTTCGGCAATTTTAATGACCTGTTCTGGAGTGCCATGCTCAAAACAACGCTGAACTAGAAAATTTCCAAATCGGTTAACCATAAGCGGGTATGCCTGAGCGACGATGGCTTCGACAATTTCGTATTTCTGCTCAGGCGTGCCCACTTTGAGCTTTTGCTGTAAGAAAATGGAAGCTTGCTGATCGTTATTGCAGACAATCTTGTCAACGATGTACTTCTAGTTGCAGTTGACATTGCGATCGAGTAGCCGACGATAGTTGAGTGGCTCCGTAGGAGGTAGATACGTAGGTCCTTCCGGAAGAGTCATCTAAAGTTTATTAGTGATGCGTCTTGATAAAGGTACGACCTACATACCTCGCTTTTCCATCCAGCTTTGGAAGTAAACTCGGATGCGTGAGGAGAAAGTGCTGTGCCAGCTGCCTGTTGTTGGTATTGAGGATACATGACCATGCTAGGATTTGCCTGCGGGTGGCTCATATTTATGGCAGGGCCGTGCATGGTATTACCCATGGAGTCGAAATAGCTTCCTCCACCCGAGCCGTGACCTGGTGCGAAGCCCGATGGCGCTCCCCGGTTATCGTACCGAGTTGCACGTCGATTGCGGCCCATGATGTCAGTCTCTTGGGTCATACGATCTCTGAAGGCATCAGTGACAGGAAAAGGTACACCAGGGTCTGGGAAATGCGGCGCCGCACGACCTCCCCCCAACCAGTTTGCAGGTGCAGGTTCCGCAGCGCTTGATTGGCTGCTATTGTTGCCAAAGCATGCCTTCGGCTGACCCCAAATTCCTCTTGCTCGGCTAAAGGCGGATGCAGACATGGTATCGCTGGTATCCGAGTGCGAGTCTTCGGTGACGGGCCAAGGGCTGTCACGCGAAGCTGGAGCCGAACGTCTGCCAGGAACGGAGCCCGAAGTTGTGGAATCAGGTTCGCTGGTGCGTGATTGCGCAAGTTCTTGATCAAGTTTCGAAATCTGGTTCTGGGCTTGGGCAAGTTGTAGCTTGAGACGAAGAACTTCATTCACATCGAGCCGTGTCTCGTCTATAGTTGCACTAGCTGGGCGAGTGGTGGGGGCAGTCGTATGGAAAGCATCCGTCGCAGGGGTCATTGGCAGTGAATTGCTGGAAGATTCGTGCTCTGCAAAGGACGAGCATGGCCCTTCGGCGGTTTTGGGCTGAGCGGACTGCTGGTTCAGCGTGGCTTGCTGTTCGGAAAGTTTGGCCAGCAGCTTGTCCATGGGGTACGACTCTTTGACACCAACGTCCTCCGTTGTCATCTAGGCGTGAATGGGTTAGTCTCTGACAATGGGTCATCCGGATAGCATAGAGGTCTGATAGTTACCTTTGTTCCAAGACTGTTGGCAAGTCTGGACGTCGAGAGCGCCTTGACTAGTTTCGGGGCAGCCAGGTAACCAGAGCCATCCTGGAGGCACAAGTTAGCATGGCAGGAGAAGCGGTGACAGACTCAGGGGTTTCATCTCACAGCAGCCGACTTGGTCCCAGACAGCGGTGAGTTGCTCGATGCCCCGGCAACCTCATGAGGCGACGGCCCATGTGAAGATGGTAGAGACCGCTGGGGTGTCGAACCGCTCGAGACAGGTGCAGACATGAGAAGCCACCAAAGGGGACGCAAACACAAAAACGAGCCCAAGGCAACTCACAACAAGGCGTCCGCGTATCTTGTAGCAAAAATGATGATGGACACGGATCCGAGAACAGAAGACAAAATGCAAAACGAATCTGCGGCATGCATGGGTGTAGCTGGAGGAGCAGGAGAAGAAAGGGCTGGAAGCACGAGGAGGAGGAAAATGCAGAAAATGCACCCGGAAATCTGCCAGGGGCAATGGTTGCCGGTCGCTTCGTACTAACGTTAGGCAGCTCGAAAGAACAGCCGGCTTCGGCCGTGGCAGGTGCTGTCAGGTGTAGGGAGCAAGCGAGGTGCATTCGCTAATGCAGCGGACGCAGGGAAACGCCGCAGGTCAATTCACCTATTTTTCAGCTAGAATAGTCGATCAAGGCTCCTTAATCTCGAAGAGTTGCAAGTTTTTACCGCTGCTTCCCGCCTGCCCAGGGACTTGAAGCACAAGGTAGGTAGTTAGGCAGACGACACACCAGCAGCGCAGGCGTTTGCGCTGTCCATCCATCCTCGACTGCGCACTGGGATGACTGTTCCGCTTTACACATAGGCAAACGCTTATGTTGGGAATTGTGAGTATGATGTATTTCCTCCACTGCCGCCGTAGCTGGCCAATACAGGTATTTGGAGTCTCCGTGGAAAGTATTTGTACAGTATCTGTTACATTGCTCCATGCTCGTGTCGTCTACTTGGGCGCGAGCCAAGTGATTCAGCCTCGGCATTCTCGCCATTATGCAATAATTTTATATATATTCGCCAGTATTTCTACTGGTAATCGTAATCGATCGGGGCATTTATTTCTTCTTGCCCTTGGCGGGCGCTAGAAATGCTGGTTAGCAACGGCAGCAGGACGATCTGTCAACATGATGCTTACCAGCCGCCGCAGGCGCCGATTTCTTCTTCGGATTACTCTTCCCACGAGCCTTGAGCCTATTCACAAGGAGTTAGCATTTCTGCATCACCACGTCGCGGTCGATAGCCACCTACTCTTCAATGTACTCGAAACGCGCCTCCTCGTCGGGATCCCATGTATCCAGTTCGGGACCGAACTCAGCTTTGACGTCCTTGATCGTGACGATTTTGCGAGGGTAGTAGGCGGCCATCGCAGGGCCTCGCAGGCGTTGGCGCAGGACTTTGTTGCCAAGTCGCGTTCCTTCAGGGTTGAATGTCGTCGCAAAGACTTTGCATTGTGCCTGGGATCATTAGCTGAGGTGCGATTGACGAGTTTGACAGCGCTCGCATACCTTCATAAGGTCTACTACCCGTGCGCGCGGGACACTCATTGCGTAATCTGTGTTGTAGAACTTGTCGTTGCTCAAGGACGGACGGATGCCGTGAAGTTCGTCAGGTCGCAAATATGCAGTCTTCCCCGAAAAGCGGACCCTGATTGGTTCGCGGGCGGTATCAAGACCCATTTCCATTTCATGAGTGCACCGCACTCTTCGCTAACGACGCGGTGCCGTCCTGCATATTGCTGGCTAGCCTAGTAACACGGGTGATGTATTCTTTTTGTTTTCTCGTGTTCCTCGTGGTTTTGGGGGGTTTGATGTTTTTCTTACTTTTATTAATTTTAGCAGCTTTCCCAGCTCTCGCTGCTGTCGCACCCTTTCGCGGGTCCTACAGGTACAATACTAACCTCGCAGAACTACCTGGGACTAAGAGGTACCAAGAAAAAGCTGCCACGCCACAACACTCCATATGATTTCTTCATCTCGACTCAATTCCTTCAACCACGCTCCTCATTCTACACTACACAAACTCATCCGATGAAATGTCAAAGCGCCCTTTATCTTCCAACGGCGCCAGCTTGGGCGATATACCAGGCAAAAGACAGCAAACGCGCGATCCACGAGGCCTGTCAGATGCAGACCTCGCAGCGCTAGGGAAGCTAGCGAATAACGCCGACGACCTTATCCATGCTCTACAACAGCTGAAGAAATGCAGCGACAGCATCAGAGAGAGGCGCAGCCAGGATACAGCACTGTTGGCGGCGAAAGAACGCCTGGCAAGGCTGGGTGGCAGCATCACACCACAGTTGAGGCTACTCTCTCAGACACAAAGCCCGGGTTCGGAGACTGAGGTTTCAAATCCATCATCGCGCAGCTTGATGGATTGCGTGACACCTTGGCGCTCGTCGGAAATGTCGCAGCAGCTACCGCCACTGCCAACTGTCAAGGATAAACGACTCGAAGAGCTAGCTTTTACGCATCCCGGCGTCGTCCCCGGAAGCAGCCCTGATAAGCAATACGAGAGGCTGGAGTGGCTAGGAGACGCATACTTGGAATTCATCTCAACTGCTCTTATCGACAAGACGTTCCTGCAGCTACCGTCTGGCCGTTGCTCCCAGATCCGCGAGCGGCTGGTGCGAAACACCACCCTGGCGTCATACTTTCGAGAATACGGCCTGGAATCAAGGGCTAGGCTGCCAAGAGATGTCCTCAATCAGAAGAAGCCGGCTCGAGGCGGCTCGAACGACAAAGACCTGCTGAAGACTCAGAGCGACATGTTTGAGGCCTACGTTGGAGCCATGCTCCTTTCCGATCCCGCTCATGGCATTCAGACTTCCATCAGCTGGCTGAAGGCACTCTGGGGGCGGTCTATTGTCGAGGACGTGCAAAGGGCGGAGCGGGACGAGGCGGCACTGGCCAAGACAGAAAACACGGGGCGGGAATGGACCTCGAAACAGGAGCTGGCGACCAAGATTGTGGTCAAGGGAGTTAAGGTGCGATACGAAAGAACGGAGTCGAATAAAAAATGCAAGCATACAGGACAGGAACTATTTACGGTCAACGCGTACCTGGACGGATGGGGGGAGTCGGGCAAACTTCTCGGGTGGGGGTCTGCGCTGAGCATCAAGGAAGCTGGTCAAAAAGCCGCGGAAGCAGCTTTGCTAAACAAGAAACTGATCAAAGTGTACGAAGACAAGAAGAAGGCTTTTTTGGAGGCAAAAGGTAGTGCGATGTAGGATGCGTTGGGCCAATGGCAGGACTAGGCGTTGAGCAGATACCCTTGACAGTAGCAGCAGTAAGAGCAGATAGCAAGGCATTGCGGTCCAGGACAGCACTAGTAATGGTGAATTGAGCGACGTATTGTAGACTTTTCTTGCAGCAGCAGGAACAGAAGCTTCTTCTATAGGAGCGGTACGAGCAAACAGACCCGAGTATTGCCCACTTTTCTCAGCTATTGGCTCTCAAGAAGGGTACGTTGGACACAGTTCCTTTGGCATCTGATATTTCTACTACTAGCAATAGGTAACGTGCAGGCAGTGTTGTACCATTGAGCGAGTTTCACGTGTTTGTTCCTGTTACAGGTACTGGACGTGGTACTCGGCCGCTAGCAATGGAAGGGCGCTGGAGCAAGATGCGCTAAACCAGGGACGGAGGAGCGCTATCGCGGGCGCCACGTTTGTCGCGTGCAAGTATTACCTCTTTACCTGTTCTAGGTAGAGGTTAGTACTAGGTCTAGCAGGCACTGGTAGTATTAGATGACAAGCCCGGCCAGGCGATCGGCGCAACTCAGACTCGCCGAGGCACAACTCGACAAGCCTGCTGGACTCGAGGTAGGCTGGGGGTGGCAACGCGCTAGCTTACCAGGAGGTGGTATTCCGTCCTTACTGGAGAACTGGAGCTCCTCGGCGGCCAGCACATAGCAGACCTGCCGCTTGCCTCTCCCTCACACACGACTTGTGCTTTTCTTCTCCTCGAAATTCCCCGGAGTCATATTCGCACTCTCTTGTTGCCTCGGCCCTTTTCCCTTACCTTCAATTTACCGTACCTTTTCTTCTCGCTCGCTGCATTCCCCCCTCGCTCCTCCCTCCCACCGTGCTGCCCGTTGTTATACCTCCCTCAGCGGGGTCCTGACGCCATCTGGCACGCTTGTTCCGAGGTCCCGGTAAATTAGGTCCCTGGAGGCTGCCTGTCAATGCCAGCACCGCGAGCCCTCCCGACCGCGTTGAATTGAATAGCGCCATCATCTTCTCGAGAATCGCATCTGGCATCCCCTCATCGCCATGGCCGACTCTGTAGGCATGTCAAACCCTGACCCAAGTGTCTCGCATTCGTCCCCCCGTCCCGCCTCGCGCCTTCCCTACCACCCACCACCACCACCAGCCGCGGCTAACCAATCAAACAGATCGAGTCTTTGTCCATGCCCTCAACACAGTCAAGAAGATCCCCAAGACGGGCGCGTCGCGGCCGCCCCCCTCCGAACGACTCCGGCTCTATGGGCTCTACAAGCAGGCGATGGAGGGCGATGTGGACGGCGTCATGGAGCAGCCCATGGCCGGTGCCGGCCTGACCGCCGAGGAGCTGCAGCGCGAACGCGACAAATGGGACGCATGGAATTGCCAAAAGGGCATCAGCCGTACAGAAGCGAAACGGCGTTATATCGAGGCCCTGATAGAGACTATGCACCGATATGCCACCACAGCGTAAGCTTACCTCCGAGGCCGCGACAGGACTCCCCTTTCCGCATCAATATGGACTAACGCGCCCGCCAACAGAGACGGAAGGGAGCTGGTGTCGGAACTCGAGTTTGTCTGGAACCAGATCAAGCACAACAGTCCGAGCGCGACCGATTCCTCGCCGCAGGCCGCGGCGACAGCGCCCCGCCGCTTCACGCAACCATTGAGCGGCAGCGATGGCCCCATGAAGATGCTCAGCCCAATGAGCGAGCAGGACGAGGCCGAGCTGCGCTCCCAGCGGCAAATGGATCTAGAGGACCGTGAGATGGGGCACGACGTGAGTGTCGGGAGCGGCCGGTCGCAGCGCAAGATGGAGCGCGCCATCACCAAGCTTTCCGCCGAGGTGGCCGCCCTGCGCGAGCAGATTTCCACCGGCCGCGAGTGGAAGTCAAAGAAGGAGCGCAGCTTCCCCTCATGGCTGGGCTGGCTCGTCTGGTCTATCACGAAGCATCTTCTTATAGACTGTGTCATCCTGTCCCTCATCCTGGTGTGGATGAGGAAGCGAAAGGACCGCCGCCTTGAGGACCTCGTGCGCGCGGCACTTACCCTCGTGCGAGAATATGTGAGAAATATTGTCCCATCAAGGTGAGAGGGACAGGGTTCGCTGGGATTATAGATTGCATTACGGCAGCAGCCCCAAGTGGCCGGCCGAGAGCCTGTGCAAAGCGCGGATGCGGCACATTCTGCAAGACCCTGCGGCTCTGGATGTGCCAAGGCAGCCATCGCTACACAAAATGCAAGCCGTGCAACCAGCATGCGGTGCTCGGAATATCGCGATTTGGCCTCTATGGTACTGGGCCGCGGAACTGGCGTCGTCGTTTTTTTTTGCATTGGCACCAGCATCCAGAGTCACCGGTTGCATGACTCTGTTTAGCGATGACATATTTGTACGAACAAGAGGGCCGGTAGAGGTGGCGTATCTTCATGACTTGGAGTTTTTACTTGTACTAGATACCATCGGAAGAATACTTTATATAGGCAGCAAGCACATATACAAACTGATTTACTTGTCTACCGTGCGGACTTGGATCTTGCAGCCCAGGTGAGTACAGACACACTGCTGGTCTCTGGGACTATGTCTTGCCGTCAAGCCGATAACATCCGTTTTGCCAATGACCCAAATAGACATCTTGCTCGCGGACGTTGACGGCTGTCCGGGAAGCCACCAGTGCGACCGTGATTCACCGTCATAGGCGCCGCCATCCCAGGAACAGCCCAGCCTGCAAACGCCCATGTTGTGGCTGTCACATCCGGCTGCATGCCGCCCGCAGGCAACAAACGCACTCCGCACCGCCCGTCAATATCGATTTCCGAATTTCCATCACCTTCCACTTCCTTCGCGCGCTCAGGGGGAAGGGCAGGAGGCGTCCATTTCTCCCTCTCCGCATCCCGTTTGTTTTTCTCGGCGGCCTCGTCGACGAGCTGTGTGCTCCCCCAAACGGAACCAGACCCATCATGCCGCCGGCGCCAGGCACGCCGACGTCGCCCAAAGGCATGCGCCGCACGCCCTCGTCGCTGCCCCCCGTCGGGCCGAAAGCAGCTTCGCGCGGTAAGAAACGCGCAAAGTCGCGGCTCCGTCGGGCCTCTGAAAGGGACGTCGTCGTGGGCGACGCCCCGGAACCCCTCGCACCGCCGCCACCGCCACCAGCACAAGCACAACCAACAGTATCATCGTCATCGTCATCGACGGCCGCCGCCCCCGCCGCCGCTGCGGCTGCTGCCGAGGCGGCGATCCCGCGGCTGCGCTCGCTCGCGCCCGCCATCTTCGTCCCCGTGGGCAAGGTGCTGCCGAGCGAGGAGTCGCTGGAGCGGAGCGCCGCGCTCGCCGCGACGGACCGCGCGGAGCACATGCGGCAGGCCATCGCCCGGTGCGACCGGCACGCGGCCGCCGTGCGCGGCAACCTGCTGGCGCTCTTCCGCCGCGAGAACGCCCGCCTGATGCAGGCCGCCCGCGCCAGCGAACCCGCGCCGTCGTCGCCGTCGTCGC
>LUFD01001116.1:22064-37092 GCA_003025255.1 Cordyceps pruinosa | reverse complement strand
GAGCCGCGCCTGCGCCGGCGCGTCGTCGACCTGCTGCGGCCGCAGCTGCGCAGGGTGCGGCTACTGCGCGCGCAGGAGGACTACGCGCCGACGCAGATCCAGGAGACCGTCATGGCTGTGGAGGAGAGCGGCTGGGCCATGATCAGGATGGGCCGGCCGGAGTGCGGCTGGAGGATGGGGTGCGTGCCGGACCGGTATATCTGCGGCGATCACCGTGTGGTCGCGGCCGAGGTGCGTCTGCGGCCTGGCAAGGCGAGCGAGCTTTGCTTGCGGACTCGGGCAGATGTGGTGAACAACAGGCCGGGGCACATGGTGTTCGTCGCTGCGCCGATTCTCTTGTAACATCGAGCATCCCTATATCGAGCAGCAAGGCGTACGGTGAGCTATCCATACTGTACTACCTTCACGAATTCAAGTATACCTGCAAACTTCGAGCTGAATAGCGGCAAACTTCGTGTTCATGAATATTCGCTCACGCGGGAAACGACGGTCGCCTGTAGTCATAACGCCGACGCCAGCGAATTGCAGTTATCAGGTACATACGACATCGTAACAATCAGCCCAAGAGAATTTAGCCGTACTCAGTCAACGCAAACATCAATATCACCATGCAGCCTGGTTCCTAGGGGAGTACTTCCAGGCAGATCCCATATTGTAGTCGTCGAGTACAGTATGCAACATCACTCACTCGCCTGGAATACAACTAGCACAGACTCCAGAGCAACTGTCGTGTGAGAGATGGGGAGGCTATTGGACTTGTGGCCAAGCTGTTTTGTAGTTGCAGCCAAGCCGCTCGAAGGAGGAGCGGACATCGGCGTGTGGCATGTTGCCACACTTGTAGCAAGTGCGATGAGAGAAAGACATGGGGATGTGTCGAGGCATTATTGCGCAAGTTATTGAGCACAAGGGCACGCCTGGTGTAGATCAACGACGACAAGGACTACTCACCAGAGCAAGTCCAGCAGCTAGACCTCTCGTGTCCCACGGCCCTATAGCGGCGGCAGCGTTATTGTCGGCACAAAGCGCCCTGACAACTAGTCGCTAGACGTAATAGCAATAATAGTAACGATCGAAATGATGGGCACGATAGGAGCAATCTGATGTCACCGCGCTTCATCCACAGCAGCTGGCGGCCTTTGCCGGGACACGCTCTCGCATGCTCATAGGTGCAACGAGGCCGCACGGCCTCTATGATACTATCAGCAGCCAGTCGACACGCAGGGGAAGCGTACGGCTGGCGACGGAGCCGCTATACGGTGGAAGCCTTCGCGAGGCACACGCGTATAGACTTGGAGGGCTGGTGCAATCAGCTCTCTTGGGGGGCCGTGGACCAATGCTGGATCTTGCGCAGTCCTCATGCTGCTGGAATGCCTCGTCATGGAGAATCACCACTAAGAGGCGGGCGAAAAGACTGTTTTCTATTTTGAGCAGGCGGAGAAGTATCAGGAAAGCTGTGTATATGCCAAATGCCAAAGTACAAAAACAATCTACATCGCCATCCTACAAGAGTGTAGAGCAGCATGCGGAATATGGAGATATCAAACGCCAGACAAATGCGAAGTGCCCACTCCCATCCTCGTTCCCATCATACACATACAAATACAAACCGCGTTCCCCCACCACCACCAGGCGCACCCGCGCCTCTCCCGCTCGCGCCCGCCATCACCGGCCGCCGTCCAGCGGGCGGTCCTTGGCCGGCATGCCGCCGATCCTCTCCTGCGCGCGGCCGGCGCCGTTCTTCTCCGCGTCGCGCTGCCGCGACAGCCGGACGTCCTCGGGCAGCCCCCACCAGTCGTGCATGAACTCCTCCTGCGCGGCGGCGACCTTGCCGCGGGCCTCGCGCTGGCGCTGGCGGTCCACGCGCATCGCGAACCACTCCTCGCGCGCGGCGTCGTGCTCCGCCTGGTTGGCGTGCCGCTTCATGCACCCGTTCATGGCGCGGTGCTCGGCGCGGCACGCAAAGGACACGGTGAAGGTGCGGCCGAGGGCGCACGCGGCGAACGCTGGAGGTGGCGGTCAGTCGTGAGGGCTAGAGAGTATAGCGTGCGTCACGGGGGCGAACCTTTGATCTCCTCGGCGCACTGCTTGCGCACGCGGGCGTAGTATATGTCGCGCACTTGCGATTCCTGGGACGCGGACAGCGGCAGCGGGTTGCGCGAGGGCACGCCCAGGCGCTCGGGGGGCGGCGTGGGCAGATCGGAGGCTTGACCGGCCATGATGGCAGCCATACGATAAGTCGTGCTTGAAAAGGATATAGATTGTCTAGGGTGTCGAGTCGAGCAAGAGCTTGTGACGCTGCGGGAGGCTCGACGATGCGAATTGAGAGGCTGGGCCGGTCAATCGCCGAGGGGGGATTGCGTCGCCTGTAGCTTTGACGCCTCAAGGTGGTTTCAATCCCAGAAAGCGCCTGTCGCGAGAGGCAATTGGTCACTGGGCTGCGCTTCGCGGATCGCCGTTGCTGGACTCCCAAGCATCCAAGGAGCTTGCTTGGCTGTCAAGCATGGCGCCAGAGTGGGCGGCAGTAATTTTCACACCGCCTGCCGCATTTGTACCTTCACTTGGCGGGTACGAAATGGCCAGCTCCAAGCGATTTTCATTTTCCTACCTTTATACTTTTTTCTTTTTTTTTCTCTCGTTACTTTTTATTCCCCCCCCTTTTTTCTCTCTTTCACATGGCCCAATGCATGCAAGTGGCTCAGGTCATCTGACTGAGGCTGAGCGCCAGCTGTCACGTGACCCATAGCCATTAGCTAGTAGAACCAGGTCCCAGGAGACCTAGGGAATATATCATCATCTTCTCCCACTTGATGCACCCTACAATCTAGTAGTAATTACATAAAATTTTATTTATAGCCTCATTTAAGCTACTAGCTTACTAAGCTATTTAGCACTAGTTAAATTATTTTTACTACTACCTTCTCGCGATAGGGTAGTAGTACAATGCCACTACCTACGTCTAAATAACTTTAATAAAGATTAGGCTAGGTCCTCGTAGATTCCTAGGTCCTATAGCTTACTAGAAAAGACTAAAACCTTAGCGTATTAATAGGGCTATCTACTCTAGATTATAGTAAACTTAACTATATTACCGCCTAGGAGGTATATATATACTACAATAAAGACCACATCTCCCTACTATTACCTAGCTAAATTATATAAGGAGCCCTATATAAGACCTTAAAGAGTTAGTATATATACGTTACGCCATTTATCTATATTAGTAACGAGCTACCTCTCTACACGTTAATTTACTACGTATATAGACCTCTAGACGATAGCCTACCATTTAGTGTGGCTAGCTGTGGCGATAGGTAGGCCTAATAGTTACGAGGGCCTAGCCCCTAATAATATAGACTAATACTACCCTTTTTAGTTATAACAAGTAAGCTAAGGGACTAGACTACTCTTAACCTAGTATACTACTACTAATTTAGAAATTAGTATATATTATTAAGGGTAGGTCTATATGAGGTAAGTTAGGACTTAACCTTTAATTAAGCCCTACCTCTACTACCTAACTCCCTACTATTACTTTATACCTTATATATCTCCTTATCTACTAAACTAGACTAATATTAACTAGAATCTACGTCTAAAGCCGCTAATATACTATATTAATACTATAATAATAGTTAAGGACCCTTTAGGATAGGTCTAGGTCTACTACCTATAGGCCTGTCCCTAGAAGTTATTTAATAGATTACCCTTATTATCTAAGTAGCCCTTACTAACTAAACCTAGATAGCCTTAAACTACTCTAACGCTAAACGTCTTAGTAGAGATATATTAGATAATAGTATACTTAAACTTTATAAGAATGACATTAGTTTCTTTAATCCTAACTTAAAAGACTAGGATAAGCATAGTAACGGAATAGTCTCCGCCACTAGTAAGGATATTACCTACGTCTATATATATACCTTTATAGAATAGCTTAAATAATATACTATCTCTTATAGCGAGTAATAGGTTAAGAATGTCTAGACTACCTATCTATATAGTATAGTAGCCTAATAGTATAGTAACTTCCTTACGCTAGTTAAGTAACGTATACTTTAAAGTGCGGTCCTCTTAGACATCTATAAACAGCTAATTAAGCGCTAGAAGCCTCCTCTATCTAAGGCTACTACACGTCTTAACTATAGTAGGTATACTTTATATCACGCTTATTAGGACGAGAGCGCCTAGAGACCTACGCCCTCTAGCTACTCCGTGACGCTAGGGCCTATAGACTAGACCAACAAGCCTAACTTTAGATAGTCTACAACTCACTAGACCCCTAGATCTGTGCCCTTCTACCTCCACTAGGTCACTTAGATACTCCATCCTAGCTTATCTCTATATTACGCGATTATTAGACTACAGTACGTAACTTAGCTCGTTAATAGGCTAATAGATAGTTAACTTAAAATAGTTAAAGTAATAGATATAACTAATCTAATAATAGTTAATTCTATCGCTTTAGTTGAGGCTAGGATAGGCGGCCCTTTAACACACTACTACTAGCGTACTCCTAGTTACTATTTTCCCCGACACTACGTCCCTTATATCGTCTAGATATAAACAACTAGTAGGTACCTAATATCTAGAATAGACAGCTATTGGGACTATTTTATAGTAATAGAGGCATTCTATAGGGCCTAGTACAAGCTCTAGTAACAAGCAACATCTAGAACTATATAGGACCTTACTAGCTAAAGAATAGGTACACTTAGGCCCCTCGTAATATATATAACAACACTAGGTATAATAGCGGTCCCCGTCCTTTATATTAACTATATAGATAATAGTAGTCCTCTACTAAGGTGTATTACTAGGATAAGGAACTATAGCTAGAAATAGAGGAGCTATAAGTTAATAATTAGTCTAAGGAATACTAGCCTATAGCTAAGTATAAGGATAATTATAGACTAGAAGAATATTTTAATAATATTAAAGTAGTACTAGAGGTATTATAATAATAACTAGTTAAGGAAACTACTATATACGTAGCTACAGTTAGAGACGGCGTAGTACCTAATAGTTCCCGCCCTTAGGCCTACTATATTTACTCTACACTATTTAATAGTAGTAACGTACTATATAAGTACCTTACTAATATTTATAGTTATAATAATACTACTTTAACTAGCTCTATTAATATATAGACCTTTACTTACTTTTCTAACTAACGTAATAAGATAATTATAATAGCGACGGCGGTAGCGGACTAGACCGCACATACCGACGTTACGGACATGATATATCTATAGAGCATGCATATATTACTAGCGGTAGACCCGCTATTACTAATCATCACGGCGACGGGAGTAGGTCTCGTAGGTATGCCACTATCTTACAGGTAGATGTACCTACGCTTGTAGATCTACCTGGACCCCTAAGTACCGGGAGTTATACATCCCGTCTACGCGGATATAGGCGCGTTAACTACGCTAGCTGATAAGATATAGTTAGCTATATACTACCCGAATTTACCTGTGCTTACTAAATCGGAACTAGTTACCATTAAAGGCATTAGATCTAGGCGGCACGTAGCCACTAAATACGTACGTTTCCTTCTATATATACCTAGTATATAATAGGATAGCAGTCCCGCTATTACCTATAGGATGTTAGACGTCACTCTAGTAGATAACCTCTAGGTAAATATACTTCTAGGTATAGATATATTAGGACCCTTATAGGTAGATATACTACTTTCACGACGATAGGTAGTCTTTTACGACTATAAGGCTATGTTAGTACCCCTAGAGACCTAGGTATAGGCCCGGTATTAATATACTAAGGTTCAATCTACGGAGAGAGTCACCCTAGTACCGGTAGAGACTAGGCTAGTGCTAGTAGAATATAAAGCTACTAATAGTACTAGGTATATCTTTAAGCTACATATATAGCTAGGAATAGTAGTATTCTCTATACTAGTTAAAGCTAATATATACTACGTCCTTATACGTAACGACTCTAGTAGATATGTAACCCTACCGGCATATATGCGGTTAGGACATCTCATACCTATACATCTAGAGGCGTAGGTATACGTTATTACTTAAGACGACATGGCAGCCGCCGTGGAGCTAGCAGCTATAAGCGAGCCCGAAGCTAGACACTTTACTATATCCCCTAAGGCGCTTAAGATAGATATAATTGTATATTATATAGGCGTTAATATTTACTAGGGACTAGATAAGGGGAAGAACTAGGCCCTATATAAATTTATTACGAAATATATTACCTTATTTTAGGATAAGGGCTTTGCTGTAGTACTACTTGCCGAGAGGATAAGGGTTTATTTTAAACTAGGTTAGGAAGAGACGTTAATATACCGTTATAAGATCTACCCCCTAGGACTAGATAAGAGGTAGATTATTAAGACTACTACCTAGGATCTACTAGATAAAGGTAAGGTATATTACACCTTAATATAAGTACTATTCTCGTTTCTAGTATTTATTATATAGTAGGGTATAGGTAAGAAACGTAAGGGCTACATAGTTGTTGACGTTCGGCTACTTAATAAGCACGCCCTAGCCGATGCCTATCTTATAAGATAATAAGATACTATTATAAGCGAGATGGCACACACTAAATACATTATAGTTATCGACGTTATAACTTTCTACTATTAATGGCGGTTATATCTAGATTCTACTTAGGCTTTTACTATCTATATATATAAAGGGTAATTTACCTTTAAGGTACCTATTATAGGGTATAAAAATAGCAACGCCTACGTACAACGCTATATAGATAAGATCCTCTAAGGAACTAGTATAATAGCCTATTATAACGACATCTTTATTGCCTTTAATACCTTTAAGGACTATATAAGAGCCCTAACTAAGGTCTTTAATGTACTACTTAGACTTAACATCTCTATTAGGCCACATAAGTCCTACATTACCTACACCTCTATAGTGGTACTAGGACGTATAGTAGACGCCCTAGGCCTTAGTACTACTAATAATAAGCTAGCCGCTATCTAGAAGCTTGTCTTTCCTAATATATTAAAATAACTAGAGACGTTACTAGGCTTCGTAGGGGCTCTTTAATATAACGTCCTGTAGTACGTAATAATTATAGAGGTATTATAAGAGCGTAAGACTAGACTATAAAGAGCCTCGAGGGTACGTAAAACCGTCTAAACTAGCGCCGGGGTAGACTAACTAGTCGATATATAGGCTATTAAACTAGCTTACTTGGCGTAGACTAATTATAAAGCCCTTACTACCCTAACTTAGGCCGAACTCGCGAGCTTTAAAGCTTTAAAGAGGGTATTAATAGATTATTATATATTAGCACACTTCGCTACATAACGTCGTCTATTCTTCGACGTAGATATGGCCTAGTCTAGTATAGGTATGATAGTATACTACGTTAAAGAGGAGGCACTATTAGGTATTATAGATAAGGGGTAGGTGGCCTAATATCTACTAAAAGCCGTAGTCTAACTAGTCGCCTTCCTCTCTTAGACCCTATTAGACGAAGAAAAAAGGTACTAGTTAACTAAGATAGAAATCTACGGCTATATATAGGCACTATATAAGCTTTAATATATAATTAAAGCTACTAATGTCCTACTAGTTATCTACTTTATAGACTATAACTCTATTATCTAACTTAATAGGTAGCTTAATATTACTAATACGACAAGTTACTAGGTAGTTAATAAAAAGATTATTTAAGCTATAGAATATACTAGCAATATAGAGGTCTAGGTTATCTACTATAAGGGGATAGACTACGTCATCCTAGATGCGCTAAGTCGCCTACCGATAGGACTACTATATATACATCCCGACACTAAAGGACAATTAGATGACATACTAGATAATAGAGACGAGTTGTAGTTTCCCTCTCTAGTTTACTATAATAACTCGTCTGAGGACCTAGGGGTCCTTTTCCTGGCGGACTAGATGGCGTAAGTACTAAAACTACACGTAGTTATAGTAAGTATTAGTCCTAAGTTTAGGGACTAGCTTGTAAAGGGGTATTTAACGGACCTAGTCTAGAGACGCATATAGGACACTATTACGTCTAATAACAAGCTCCTACTAGAGAACTAGGCCTAATTACTATTCTAGGTTTAGGACGGTTTATTATAGAAATGTATATTAGATGAACTATATAAGCTATACGTACTCTAGACGGCACTAGCGCTAGTCTTTAAGGCTATATATATAGGTAACTATATAGGATATAAGAAGCTATGCTATATACTAAGTTAATACTACATATATTATAGAGCTAAGTACTTTTACTAATTCCTTAGAGGATATACTAAGTGCCAGGCCTATTATAAGTATACCTACGTGCTATATAGTAACTTATAGCTACTACTACCGGCGCTAGTACTATATTACTATATCTCAATAGACTTCGTTATAGCACTACCTACGTCTATATAAGGTTATATAAATCTACTAGTAGTGGTATATAAATATAGTAAGTTAGTCCTAGCAATACTATTATCTAACACTACCGATGCTGTAGGAGTGGCCTAGGTCCTACTAGATGCACTCTTTACCTAGCGCTAGGGCATACCCCGAGTTATGCTGTCGGATAGGGACCCTAAGTTCATAGCAGTCCTATAGTAGAATATATAGAAACATATAGGGACTAAGTTAGTATATACTACCACGTACTACCCCTAGATAGATAGGTAGATAGAGCGCGTCATCTAAACGATCTTATTAGCTATCTAGATATACTTTACTAGCCTAGACGACCTAGCTTAGTAGGAAGCTACACTCCTACGGCTTATATTCTAGCTTAATAATATAAAGTTAGTATCTATAGATTACTCCTTAAATGAGGTAGTAATAAGGTTTAACCTATAGGACATATTAGACTACGTCCTTAGTATAATACTAACTAAACCTAACTTCAAGACCACCTATATCTCGGCCTACGACGTAATAGTAATTATAGTAGTTATAATAAAAAGCTATTACAATAGACGTCACGCTACTAGGTTCTTTAATACCGGCGATATAGTCTACCTACAACTTTATAAGGGATATATAGTATTAGGTACGTTAGGACGGAAATTTAGTCTATAGTACGTAGGACTATACTACATTCTAGACTAGGTAGGCTACTCTACGTACCGCCTAGACCTACCCTCTAATTTACGTATATAGCCGGTCATTTTAGTGGATCACCTAGAACTAGCACACTAGCCGTTTATAGATTCACCGCCGAAAGTAACTACATCTAAGAGCGGAGAGCCGGAGGATCCCCTAGGTATACTAATAGTCAAGCCTACGTTATAACTAATCTATATAATAGATTACAAAATAGACTAGGTTATTAATAAGAAGTTAGAGGATAGTATATAATTTTTTTAGGTCTAATACTAGGACCTAGACGCTAGTTACGACAATTAGTACATACTAGTAGAGATAATCTAATATACTCTATAGATCTTTAAGTTTTAGACTTTAAATAAGTACTATTTACTAGCCTAATATATTACTAGGCGCTTAGTATATAATTAAAACCTCCTAAACTCTTATCTTATATTATTACTATTATTAGACCTAGTAAACTCCTTATCTATAAGTCCTCCTAGGACGCCTTTTTAGTCCCCTTATTCTTTTAAGCCCTCTTATTATTATTTATACTATAATATTAGTTACTAGTTAGGTATATAGCCTATAATAAGGAACTAGACATACCTACTGTCTAGAAAGAGAAAGCTCCTTATATTAGACTATATAATTAGGATCTAACTAACCTAGTTATTAAGGACCTTCTACCCTATAGAAGACCGGCATTCCTAACTACGGAGTTACTACGTCTAGTCTACCTATATAGAGGAGGACTACCTATTTAGACTAAGGGAGTCTTTTACGATTAGCTTATAACGACTTGTAGATATTAGGGCGTTAGACTAGGCTTTTAACTATAGGAAGCTACGTACTAAGTTTAAGGCTTTGCACTACGACCTTTACTTTTCTATAAAAAGAAGAAGAAGCTAGAAAAACTAAGACGTACCTACTACTTAGGTGACGACAAGCTAGACCTAGTATAAAGGGAATAGAATAAGACTAGGGCTATATAAATATAAGAGACTTAGAACTAAATTAGATAGATATAGATAATATAAACTTTAAAAGTAACTTTAAAGACGACGTTAACTAGGAGGAAGAGGGCTTACTTAGACCTATAATAGGGGATAAAAATAGTAACTTAAAATAAGATAAGGAATAAATTAAGGGACTAGGTCTAGATCTAATATATATAGACGGAATACCTAGACCTAACTTCTAATAGTAAGCCTACTTAGGAATTATAACAAATATAACTTACTTAGAGCTTTACTTTAGGGCTAGAATGGCGATCGACATCACCACCTAATGGAGACCACGGGACGGGAGGCTGTGGGCATGATGGGGGCAGCGGGGTCGCGAGCCCAGGCAACGCGGCATATTGTCACGTGACCCATAGCCATTAGCTAGCAGAACCAGGTCCCAGGAGACCTAGGGAATACATCATCATCTTCTCCCGCTTGATGCACCCTACACCAGCTCTCGGCGCCTAGAACTCCGTATGAGGCTGAACTCTATGTCCTTCAGCTGAGGCGCCTTCCCGTACTGTTGCGTGCAAGGGAAATTACTTTTACAACAGCACGAGAAAAAACTTCCATACAAGACAGACTGACAAAACTGTCTTGGAACGCTATTGGATATTATTAACAGTGCATATTCAGACTCGCAAACGTGGTATCAAAGTAGTGGCCGCCCCTATCCCAGTCAATATCATATCACACCCCTGGCCCCCAAAATATTCAAAGACCAAATTCAGTCATGCCGCGACTGCCAGCGTGAAACAGAGAGCTCCTCCAGAGCAGTGTTTACTGGTGGTGCTGCTGCTGGGGCGCAACCTGGCTGGGGTCATGAGGATACTGCTGCGGCGGCTGCTGGTACTCGGTCGCGACCTGAGGAGCCTGGTACTGGCCCTGGGCCTCGGCCGGCTGCTGATACACCTGCTGCGGCTGGCCGTTGTACTGAGGTTCGGCGAATTGCTGAGCCGGCTGCGTCGGCTGAGTCGGCTGCGCAGGTTGCTGGCCCTGGACCTTCTGCTCCTCCATGTGGTGGTCGGCGGTGACGGTGCTGGACGAGCCGAGCGTGAAGCGCCCCTCCTTGCGGCCGCTCAGGAAGTTCATGATGGTCCAGACAAAGGTGACAATGAAGAGGACCCTATGAAGAGACATGTCAGTACAGCACAGGTGTGGAGGACGTGGTGGCAGTGCAAAGCAGCGTACCAGATGAAGGCGCCGAGAGCAGCCACGCCGGCGAGCAGGCCGCCCAGGGTCTGCCAGGTGATGGAGCGGCGCTCGACCGAGCGCTTGTAGTT
Organism: Cordyceps pruinosa; assembly: GCA_003025255.1. Lineage (NCBI taxonomy): Eukaryota > Fungi > Ascomycota > Sordariomycetes > Hypocreales > Cordycipitaceae > Cordyceps > Cordyceps pruinosa. The sequence goes on along the minus strand of LUFD01001116.1, from coordinate 25,734 downwards.
GTAGCAGACGCCGTTGTAGCAGAACTCGCCGCCGCCGCTACTGATGCGCCCGCCGCCAATGTTGCCGAGGGCGGCGCGGCGCGCGGCGTTGAGCGCCCACGTCGACAGCCACATGATGATCATGAAGGCGTCGAGCACGATGACTGCGTAGATGGTGTACGCGATGTTGAGCACGGGCACCTTTTCGGTGACGACGATGTAGGCGACGATGAGCCAGGTGAAGACGGCCTGCAACGGGGGCAGCGTGTTAGTGGCCCCGAGGGGGAAAGCAGAAACGGGTTCAGAGAGTGACGCACGGCGGCGATGGCGAGGCTGGGCCCGTCAAAGAGCACATAGTCGGTCCAGGCGGCGGCCATGCCAAGTACGACAATCGACAGCACGACCTGGGCGATTCGGACGCCCAACACCCACACGGGGGTGACGAGGGTCTTTTGGGGGTTGACGGCGCGGGTATCCATGACGTCTTGCGTGTGATGATGCAGGCGGCGGGAATCAAAGGGAGTACGGGGGACGAGTTTCGATGTGCCGATGAAGAAGAGGAGTTGGGTAGCTCTTGGGGAGCCGGGTATCTTTGAAGAAAATTGAAACAGCAGAAGAGACGAAAAGGAAGGGCTTTGTCGGTGTGTGTGTTGCGGTGACGGGGAGAGAAAGACTCTGGTCAGCTGCGCCTGGGCACCGAAGATCTTATATGAACAGGGCCCAGCCAAGCTTTGGTTCCAGACTACTTTTCGCAAGCTTTCGCAAGCTTTCGCAAGCTTTCGCAAGTTTTCGTAATAAAAAAAAGATAACAAAAAATTTAAAAGATAAAAGTAACTCTACAAACTATAAGAGTCTACAGACTATCTTTTATATTAATGCCTCACCGCTACTTACACGAATATATTATATATAAATACATATAAATATCGCTTTTAAAAGTTATATCTATAGCTTTTCTAGAAATAGGGATTTAATAAAGATAATTATAAGGTAAGTACATTAGATATATATATCTTAAAGGTAGCTTTTAATAGGTGTAATAGCTAGGTAGCTTTAGTACGTTGTTATAAAGAATTAGTACGCCCTTATAAAGGATTAAGGTGCCTTATAAGTACTTTGATGTACCTACTAGGGATCCTAGTAACTCCTTGCTTCTAGCGCTAGACACGACTTTTGAAAGCGACCTCCGTACACGTGCCACGCACCCACTCTTTCCGAAAGAGTGGGTGCGTGGCACGTGTAACCCCTTTAAGAAATTTAGGTATGTACACCTGAGCTCTGTCCGAGGGGCGGAGCTTGCCCGGCCGGCCCCCATGTCCCGCTCCCTCACCAGTTGTGCTTGGTGTAAGCCCAAGGCTGAATTGATGCCGACTGGCACCACGGAGCACCAGAAGCGGCTGCCGGCAAGGGGTGCTCCACGCGCGCCCCGTCATGGCTTCTGCTCGCACAACCGGCGGCGCCCTTGCTTCTCTGCGTGCCCAGTTACGAGTAGCCCCCGTTCAGCCGCACTGGGGGCAGCGCAGGCTTGCCAGGATGAGGGGCCAGCGCTGCGTGGTGTGTGCCTCTCACAAGGCGTTGGCCATGCGAAATTGGGCTTGGGCGCTAACAGCTTCAGCTTCAGAATGAGCTTAGGACTTGGGTTGCTTTGTCTTGCCCTTGCTTGTCGAGAGCCAGTGCGACATGTCTAGCACACCATCTCGCTCTGGAAAGGCGGTAGCGCGAGGGCGTGACTCCTTAACTCTGGTTCATCGTCGAGACGGCTTCCTGTTAGCTTTCGGGGGCTTGGGGGGCTGTGATGGGATTGCGTTCTGGGCTGGTCGGATGCCTCTTTCAGGAATAAGGCGAAGCTGAGCGAGGCGAACCTGGCATCGGATCGTGGCAGTGATGCGCCCCCAGGACGACCAACGTGATCATCTCGAGTCGTAGAGATTGAGTTTGGCAAAGGTCTACGCAGCTGCCCGGGGCCGAGACGCCGGCCACTGACTGGACGGAGGCCACTTACAAGATCTTGGAGCGTGCATGCTACAGGCGGTGTTTCAGATGTCTTCATGTCGTCATGCGCACAGCTGCCATGCTGCAGAGTCCAGTGGTTACGGAGCCCATCCCGGTTGATGCTGGGTCAATACTTGGGCGTGGTGAATAGAATGTGGTGAAAAGGACGGCGTGATACGAAGTGAAGCTGCTCGGAGTACTAGTCCATAGGGCTTCGGAGGCTGATGAACAGATAGTTTGCGAGGCAGAGAAAGCTATACTCATTCAGGGCCAGGAATCAAGTTGCTAGCATGCCTATTTTAAGCATGGTAAAATTGTGCCCTCCATTCAGCAACCGACGCCTGCTTCCCCCCTCCCAAGCCCGACGGATTGGGCCACTCGTAGCCAGCACCCAGCTCCAACGCCAGAAGCTCTCGGCTCGGCACATCGTCTTTTGACTGAATCAGGAAGTGTGGCTGCCGCTAGCCAACCGCTGAAAGCCCTGTGAGTGCCGGAGCGTGCGAGCGAGGCTGTGTCCGCGCCATGCTGTCCAGCGACGGGTGCATGTGGCTGCATCGATGAAACCGCAATATAGGCGGTCGGAGGCCGCTATTCCCATGAGATGTCTGACGGGAATAATGACGCTCCCTCTTGTGGACTTTTTAAATTGATTGTTCGACTGCGATGATCACCGCTCGTGAAAACGTGGCGCCGGCTCACTTACATGGAGGCGCTGGTCTGCGAACACCCGTGACCAAGGTACTTGACTGCATCATTCAAGCGTTTCACTGGCGTCATAATGACGCCTCGTATACCACATGGGACTTCTGAACCTCGCACCGTTTCAGCGAGGTTTGCACCCGTTGAAGACGGCGCTTTGGGCCGTCGGGCTGGTTGCCCGTTTCTGCCCAGGCGCCTGGTGGAGCTGTCTAATACCGTCATTTCATCCATCTTCAGCCGCACTGCCACGAGAAACATTGTCTGGTGTGCTCTTTCTGGAGATGATAAATACCTTTCATCGCCTTCAGTGGTGGTAATTTACTGGGCTCCTCAAGCGCTTCGAACACGGCTACCAGGTCGCACGGTGTGTGACTGGGAATCAGTACTGCTCTACAATGCGTGCCACGAAGCTTCGGAATAGGCTATATCTTTCGGATCCAACTGTGAAGCTCTTTGAATAGACAAGCACAATAAACTCTTCCCAAAAAATCAACGTCCGCCTGAGTAGTTCGTGTATCATGGACGAAGAGCCCAGATGTATATAAGATACAAGACGAACCCCAGTTCCTTCTCCCTTTTTCATCACCACATTCGGATCGAGCAGTGTAAAAAGTACTTGCAGAAGCACACAACACATTTACATTCTCGCCGCGCAAAAAGACGAAGCATCCATCATGTGTGGTCAAGATAAGGGCTAAGTGCGGGCACTTGCTAAAAGACAAGTTCCACTACGAGCCCCGGGAACCGATGTTCTGCCTGGCTGCGCGGAGGAATACGCCGCCGTTGGGGATGACTGTTCAATGCTCTCCGATCAGGGTGGTAGAGGTGGCATCGAGTGACGTCTGCCCCTCGGCCCCGTGCGCTGCCATGGCGGTGCTCTAGCAGTCGTCCGGCCGGCGTTGCTGTCACTGCTCACGCCGCACCAGACGGGGCAGGAAGAGGCGTGCCGCGTCGGAGCAGTGCAGGCATCCTTTGTGCACGGAGTGCGTGCCGTATGTAC
>LUFD01001116.1:0-21085 GCA_003025255.1 Cordyceps pruinosa | reverse complement strand
CCGCACGACGTGCACCGCGACCGCGAGCGGCTCGACCAGCGCGCCCTCGCGCAGCGACACGTGCGCCGGCAGCTTGTAGCAGAAGTCGGCCGGCGCGGCCCACAGCCCGGTCAGCGTGCCGTGGTGCGGCGGCGTCGCGGCGAAGACCATGTCCGCGCACAGGTTGTACCGGCCGGCGCGGCAGTGCGCGCACCGCCGGCAGCCCCAGCCGGGCTCGAGCGCCACGCGGTCGCCGGCGCGGAGCGCGGTCACGCCGGCGCCGACCTCGACCACGGTGCCGGCGGACTCGTGCCCGAGCACCATCGGCTCCCGCACGACGTAGTGCCCGATGGCGCCGTGCGCGTAGTAGTGCACGTCGCTCCCGCAGATGCCCGTGTAGTTGACGGCGACGAGCACGTCGTGCGGGCCGGAGAGCGCGGGCTTGGGCCGCTCGACAAAGGCCACGTCGAGCGGCTTGTTGAGCACGAAGGAGAGGTTCTGTGTTCCTGGTCAGTGTTTTTTCATGGGAATTTTGGAGGGTGGTTTGGGCTCACGCTGAGCTTCTCCTTGTCCAGGGTTTGGGTCGCCATCTTTGATGGAGAGGGGAGCAGGCTCGGCTTCTGTCACTGGGCACAACGGATATTGAGAACAGACAAAAGTGTGCGTTTCACAGCAAGGTAGAATGCTAATGTAAAAATGAAATATCCAACTGACCTACTCACGCAGCTGTTTTATGAAATCGAGCTGCGATATCGCCACACTAGGCGGCGTCATGGTGAGTTCAAGCCCCGCACGACTAGTATTCTGCGGAGCTGCCGATGCGCACCAATAGCATCGTGTGAATCTTGGCTGGGCGGAAGTCAGTTGAATCGAGTGCTCCTGCGTGATGTGGCTTTGAACGTCTCGAAGTACGTGGGCGGCGCTTCAGGCCGGGCTGGTGCGCAGTCGCGGCGTTGTCTCCGGCGGGGAGCGTTCCGCTCGGCGGCGACTTTATGCGACTAGCTGCGGCGGTGGCACAGGAGGGTTGTATAAGCAGTTTGTATCTCCATCGCATATGGGAGCAAAATGGAAGCTGGTTTCAGACCTGTCCAAGAAATATGCTACCAGGCTTCCTAACAAGCGGGTTAGTCGGCGAGGATTCCGCCAGGCGATGGACAGTTATTCATCCTTTAATTTTTAAAATTGCTAAAATTCATTGTCACTATGATTCTAAATCTTTTGCGTAGGGGACTGTTGTCAATTCATGGCTTCTTGTATTTAAACATAAGTGAAGCAAGTCTAAAATCCAATTGGGTGTATCTCGAATGCCATTGCGACTAACGCTCCCTCCTCAAACAAGCAAGGTAAAAGTACATGAGTTCGTCTGCATCTGTCCCTTCCACGCAACCCATCCCCGGCCATAGAAGACAACGCTCATCGCATAAAGTACGCCTGCTGCTCGCTGACGGACGAGTGTCTGCGGTGCGTGCTGTCCTGGGGGTAGTCGTGCGTCACCTCGGGCGGACCAAGACGCTCGCGCATCTGGCTGGGCATGAAGGTGCTGGCATCAGGCTCGCCGCTAATGACGGGTCAGTGACCGGGGAAGGGAAGAAGATTGGGCGAGGTCTGGACGTACGTTGGGGTGGGGGACTTGCTGGCGCGGCGCCGTTGCGAGTCTGAGTTTAGCGTGGGCACGCTGGAAAGCTTGGAGGCGTCGTAGGTCTGGTTGGAAGACATTTTGGTGTTTGGGGTGAATAGGTGGAAGATGCTGCAAGGCAGTGTTGTTGTGTGGCGTGGTTGATAGTTGTATTGGAGTTGTTGTGTGTTATTGATGTGTGTGTTGATTTGCTGAATGAAGATCTGGATCTACGGGGGACAAGACGGCTCTTATATAGTTGAAGATCTGAATCCAGATGATATCTTGCCAAGAGCAATGCCCTTCGATGCCTGCGAAAGCCACCATTGCCAACGCAATCGCCGCTCATTGTGTGGGGGAATGCGCCACAACTCGCAGCACATCCCCCAACTGCCGTCCAATCTCGTAGATTTGGTCCTGACTCGCAGACGGAGAACTGGGGTCCGGATCTTGGCGTGCGGTGGCGCATGAAGTTTAAGTTCCGTTCCGTGAGCTCTTGTCGGCTGCCCGAGGACGCCGGCTTCGCAGGACCTCACCGCAACGTTTCTTGCAGGATGAGCAAAACGGTCGCGGAATTGCGTTACACTACGTCTTACCGCTAGTTCCATGTGTAAAAACAAAATGGCAACTATAGCTCTGTTGTCGTTTATTTCGGCAGTCCTCTTCTCTCTACCGGAGACCGCGGAGACGACATGACGTCGATGGTGGCAGAAACGCAGAGAATACCCAAACCACTGCCAAGAAGACATAAGAAATAGTTGGAGAGAATCTCTAGGTAGCGCATTTCTCTCGCCTTCTTTTTGGTTCCTCTGAGCACCGCAGCAACAAAACGCCGACTGCACAGCCCTCAGCCTTGCTTGGCACTGTGGCGGTGCACGAGGCTGCGCCAATGCGGCGCCCGAGATCCCGTTGCCGAACATCGTGACTCTCCGTTCTCAACACCCTAGAATCCGGCGCCAGCTTCCAGCAGTAGCTTAAGAATCCGATCGACAAGCCCAGGCTGTTTCTTCACGAACTGCGACTCTACTGCCAGTCTCGCTGGCGAAACGCCGCCGTCCAGGGATGTGGTGTCGACGCCGTGACTCAAAACGGCCTTGAGGACCCCGAGAGCACCTTGCGCGGCGGCCCGCGACAGAACCGATAGCTTAGGGCCAGCCACCATGTCAAAGGTTTCTGGGCTCGCCATTACCTCGCTCAGCCGACGTCCCCAAGGCATGCCGCCGCTTGGCGCCGCAGGGGACACCCTGCGGAGGAGCACCGCCTCTGCGTGAGGGTCCGCGCCGCCTGATAGCAGCTCCTCGGCGAAGGCGCTGACTCTACCGCGGAAGTCATAATCACGATGCAATTCAAGACAAGGCAGTGCTGTCCAGCCTTCCTCTGTCGTCATGGTAGCGTCCGCTCCGTGGGATAAGAGACAGCGAGCCGCCCGTATCGCGGTATCTACCAGTTTTGTCAAAAGGTCCATTCTCAGGCTGCCGCCATCCACTGGAACTAGAGCACACATCGACGGAGCCCATCCATTTGCATTTCTGGCATTGACGTCGAATCTTTTGGAGACCAAAAACGCAATCGCCTCGACGCAGCCGCCTGCCGCGGCGAAGTGCAGCACTGTTTCGCCGTGGAGGGTTTCGGGGCGGAGAAGGGTTTCTTGCTCGTCCTGGTCTTGGCAGGAAGATAGGTAGAGCTGGAAGAGACGTAGGTCCAGCCCGAAAGCGGCCTCGTGCAGCGGCGTCTCGCCCGCTTGGTCCGGCTGGGAGACAGACCCTCGATGCTGTAGCAGAAGCTGGATGGCTGCCTCGTTGACGACGGGGCAGTCGAACTGGCCTTGGGAGACGGTGCGTGCGACGATGTGCAGTGCGGAGAGCCCTTACTGGCTTGCGATATGGGTCCGCGTCGTTCTCCAGGAGAGCCCGGAGAGCTCCCACGAGATTTGCATTGAACGCGGTGCTGCATAGGAGAGGGGTGCCGTCCCATGACGCATTGGGGTCTGCTCCCGCGTCCACCAGCAGTGCGATCAAAGACTGCTGGTTCGCGTATTCGAAGCCCTCGTATCTGCTTCTGTACTCGTCGGCCACAGCCACCGTTTCCTCCATCGCATAGTGAAGGGCCTCCTGCAGTGTGCTTTCCTCAAAACATGCCGCCTTGATGAGCACTGCATCCACCTCAAGGTGCCAGCGGCGAGCCGTCCACGGAAGCGCACTGTCCCTGAGCTCCTGCGGCCACCCAGGCCAGCCGGTCAGCAGGTCGTGTACAATGGCCGCACGCCCGTACGTCGCCGCCACGACAAGGCTCGCGCGCTGCGGCTTGACATTTCGCAGCTGCTCTTCGGGGGCCGCCACAGCCCAGAGCCGACCAGGAAGAGCTCCGCGCCGGCGGCGAGCAGAAGCTCGATTGCGTCTAGGTCGCCGCAGAGGGGGGCGTAGTGAAGCGGAGCACCGAAAATCGGGTGAATGTGGCCAACGCTGGCGTGGGTAGATTGTAGGAGCGCCTGCAGTTTCGGAGTATCACCGTCACGGATGCAGGCGTGCACTACCTCGTCGTCGGTGGAAAAGTCGGCGCGAAGTCGCCGCTGCAAGTGGCGGTACATGGCCAGTCGCTCATTTCAAGCACTGAAAGTGGAAGGGGTGACTGCCACCCAGAGCGGTGAATAAGCGTGACCATCCGACGCGATATGCTGTAGGTTTAACGTTTTTACTTGCAATGCTTGGGATGTGTTTGCAAGAGTTACCCTGAAATTGACATGTTACCGCTGGACATCAGTCATCACGTACGTCATCCTCTGCCAAGCATAGGCCCCGTTGACTGCCTCGTTAATACTAAATAATAAAGTATAGAGCTGCTCACTTTAATATTTTCCGCACACGACTTTATAACTCTTTTGCCCTCCATGCAAGATGCTGTGACGCCGCTAAATAGTCAGTGCCACTGTCATTCCTGAACAGTCGGGCAGGTGTCTACGAGAGTGTACAAACAGCAGAATATTTCCCACCATAGTTGCAGTTTCCTGTCCATATTTTACTTCTATTGGCATACATACTGAGCGACATGGTTAGAAACCAGGCGTTCCTGTTGAGCAGTCGTTGAACAAGGTGCAGTCCCCGGGCTGTTGCCCGATGCTGGCATGCGTAAGATCTCCGGATTGGCCGCGAGGATGAAAACGTACTTATTCCGCTTCGTGTTGTCATGTCGTCACATTTCATTGCCTGCGAAGCATTGTCTGAGGGCTTAAGCGCTATACAAGCCATAAGTGATGGCTTGACAACCCTTCTTTACCGCTACTCTCGCCATAGGCATCAACTCGGTTCACTGGAAACCTAGTGGCTCTGTTATGCACGAAAGCTTGGAAGTCTTTGTGAACCATTACATCGCAGGGCGCCAAGTCTTCGTCGGTGGGATTTTACGCCGGTCCCAGCAAGATTTGAGCACGATGCTAGTATTGCATAGGCCGGAGTGAAATCAAGGAACGCAACCTCAGCATTCAAAAGTCCAATAGCAGTTATCATCATACCCCTGCGCGATCCTCTCCACATCAAGAACCATATCCCACGCCGCCAGCGTCTTCCTGTACCTGTCGTCGGCTTCATCAGAATCCACAGCACCCAGGTCTTGGCGGCGCGCATCGTCGCACTCGCAGCGCAACACAGCCCGCATCACATCCAGCAACTCCTTCCTCCACGCAGGCTTATGGCCGCCGCACAGTCGTGCCATGACGTACTCACAATAAGCGGGCATGATGTTCGCCATCTCCCAGTCTATCAACCCCGTCACTGCGAGCGTGTCCGGGTCCACGAGGATGTTCCGGTCCGACAAGTCCGCGTGCGTGAGCACAGGACGGTCCCAGTCGCCCGGGCCTGTGGTGCAGCGCTGCACTCGCTCGAGGCGGACGGCGCGCTCGGGGTCCTCGGCATGTTTCTGCAGCGCCTGGGCGCGCGTGTCGTCCCACTCTGCGCGAGAGACGCAGCATGCAAACTCCTCTGTGCCAAGCTCTGAGAAAAGGCGGTATGGTTGCCGCGCAGGCCGTCCGTAGTAGGCGAAGCGGCGAGAACGCATATGGACTAGGAGACGGCAGAGCTCCGCTTTGATGGCCTCGCGCTGCGATGGCGTGAGGGATGGCCAAAGCTGAACTAGTGGTGTGCCGGGCAGGTGGGTGAGGATGAGGCCGTCTGTGGTGTGGTGAGGCGACGAGGTTAACGGGATCGTGACCGTGACTGTGCTGATAACGCGCGGGACACAGGGGCCCAGGATGGAACACGCGAGTACGGTCAAGATGCCTTCTCCATCGTCAGCTCCAAGCTTGAGGAGGGTAGTAGGGGAGTGCTGGAAAAACCGACGCCCTATAGTTGGAACGGTCGGGCCTGAGAACGGAGGAAGTTTGGGCAGAACGGCCCAGTGCGCCCGAGGAGGCTGCTCGGGCTCCTGAAACGTGTCGTTGGGTACCATCATGGTAAAGGGCGATGGTGCTGGGCTGCTAGGTTGATAGTAAGGAGGTTGATTGATACAACGGATATGACGTGATCAGTGCTGGTGCACGTGCCAGGCACCAACTTTAGTAGCAGGTGTCGTGGCCATTAAAGGATAATGCCATTCACCTCCCTTTACAAACCTGTCCCAAATCCTCTATAGCCTTTGGCAAAGCTTCATTCAATTATTCGACCATCTGGAATTCACATCATCATGCTTGCCCGTCTAATGAACGCTTTTACCCCCCCTCCCAACCCCTCCGCGCTCCTTGTCCTTGGCGACTTTGGTTCCATGCTCCGCATTCTTCATATCGTACCTGAGGACGGCATCATTGAACGCTACGGCCGCACAACCTCAGCCTCTACTACCACCTTTCGCGACGGCGGAGCCACACAACAGACCCGTGAACAGATCGGCACGGTCACACTTCATGTTGGAGATGGCGAGACGACCAGCGGCTTCCTTGACGATGTTGCGACGCGGATTCGTAAGCTACGAGACGATTCCTCCGGCATGAGCCCAGCGCAGCCGCAGACAGGAACTGTTGGTGTGACTCAACTGGTCGAAAACGTCCTCAGGCCGGCAGCGATGGATGCAATTCGCGAGAGAGAGACGCGGGAGCGGTCTATGAAGGCGACGCAGGCATTCCCGGTTTTTATCATTTATATCAGACGGAAAAGACCAGGGCCGATCCTAGGAGAGCCAACGAGCCTTTTTTAAGTTGTCGTGCGCTTAGCATACCGAGACAATTTGCGATGTTTTAAAAACGAACGTGATTATTCCCCGGATATGACTTTGTTCGTTAAAAGGAGTTTGTCGAATACTGATATAATACGAAACTTCTATTACACTTGCCATCCTACTCTTATAGGTGATTAGAATTTGATATGCTTTATAGTAATTGCACTTTAACCATTTCGCTTTAGATATTTTCGCTATTCTATAGTTTTCCTAGTTTTCGCTTTTATTAGTGCTAGAAGGGCAAGACTTATCTCATCTCGTGTACACTGTCAACTCGCATGCCCATGCCTCTTCAGAAGAGCGGCTGGAACCCTTTTGCTGCCAGCCCATCAAACTGCGCCTGGGTGATTACCCCGCTGTCAACAAGGCGCTGCAAGACCTGGGTGCAGAATCTTTGGCAGTTATTTACCATGAGATCAAAGGGGCGGCCCCGAGCTACCGTCTCACAAAGCATATCCAGCGTGGCCTCCGAGAGCGCAAGTCCAGAGGCGATTTCAACCGAGGCCTGAAGCGAGCCTGAGTTCACTGGCTCCATCTGCTCCATCGGGCGGTAGACCTGGGATTGTGTTAATACCATGCTCGAGAATGAGTTCTGACTGCATACCGTCTTCCTTGTAAAGACTCTTTGGTAACATGGAACATCGTGCCAGATTTAGCACCCTCCTCCTGAAGATAGCTGCACACATATGAGAATTTTTCAACATCGCTCGAAGCTTGAAGACTGACAGCGCCCAATGTGCGGTATCTTCCGGGAATATTGGCGCTTGCTTGAAGCACAAAAGATTCAGAGTTCGTGGCATATTGATCGTGATATGTCAATCTTGGCAATAGGTGAAGCAGGCTCGAACTCCAGTACATCAAGAAACCGGGCGTGTCTTGAACTTAAGCTCTAAAAGAAAAAAGGGGGAAGAACAAGATACCGCCAGCGCCCTTGGGGTGTAACCTAGGTGTCAAGTGCAGACGGCCGAGGCTGCAGGAGGAAGCGGGGAACCATGTCAGGCAACGAACAGCCCTGAGAGATGAGGCATTTTATGCCTTGACGCACGAGGCCTGCATACTTTCCAATAGGTTAATGGGTACATGCACAAGTGGTGTGATTTGTCCCTCCTGCCGATACTGTTAACGCAGGGGAGATATAGCAGCTGTAAAGATGTCGCGATGGGATCACGACTCCCCCCTTTCATTTTGTTCTCTCCGCAATTATTAGTGTTACAATGGAGCCTGGATGCTCGCCAGCCGCTCCCGTCGCAGTACTTTCCGGCCTTGTCTTTCCGTCATCAGATACGCATGAGCGGTGGGGAGGGTGGATATAAATACAGAATCACCTGGAGATAGTATGCATCAGGCAAAGGACGAGTTCATATTCGATAGGTAAAAGAGGGACGCAGCACGGATACAACCATATACTTTCCCCGAAAGCGGTACCATTTCGGGCTTCTTAGCATCAGCGCTTCGTCCAAATATGTGCCGTGGCAATCAGCAGCCTGGTCTGCTAACTCGCCTTCTACCAGTCGCTCCCAAGTCAGCACAATCATGGGCAAGCGTAAGACGACAAATACGTTACGCAACTTACCAGTGCTATATTATTGGCAGTTTACTTGTCAACACATTGGGTAGTTGATCCGCTGAGATACTGCGTGGCTTTACAGCACCTACAGGCCGCCCAACTCTGCCCAGCGAGGCAAGCGCAATACTTATTTTGGGTCAGATTGCACACCTCCCCGGTGCCACGGCCTGAGTTGTACTGCGAGTAGAGGCAGACATCAATGTCGTCGCCGTTGGGGGCGTCGTAGCACTTGCCGTAGAACGCCTTCTGGCCGGCGGCGCAGCAAATGGTCTTCGGGTCGCGGGCGTCGACGGTGCACTGCGGGGTGCTGCCCGAGCAGACGGTGCCGTCGAAGCAGACCGAGGAGCCGGGCTTGGCGCAGCTCCCATACTCGGCCGTAGCCGGGCCCGCGAGGGCCTTCCGCTGGCCGTTTGAGATCAGCCACGCCTTGTATGGGCCCGCGGGAAGATCGTCTGGGAGAGTGACGTGCGCAGTGCCACTGGCGCTCTCAACGACGCGGTAGGCGAGCACCCTTGACCCCGGGGCCTGCGGATCTGCGGCGCTCCATACGCCGATGTAGTTGTCGGGCGCGGCCACCGCACAGGTGTAGTTGAAGGTAAGGGGCGGTGCTCCGCGCACCCATTCAAGAGTGTAGCCCTCCGCTCTGGGCACGAGCGTGTCCGTGACGAGGTTCGGCGAGGCCAGGGCTCCCACGGCCGTCACAAGAAGCATGCTAGTAGCAAAGAGCGATCGCATCATGGATGGTAGATGAGGAAGTTTCTTGCAAAGAGAAGATTGGATGATGTTCAAAGTGGCAGAAGCTTTGTCGGGCTAGGGTGGGATGCAACGACATTGCGAGAGGAAGACTGCGGCTGGGGCTGCTTTATATAGCTGCCATGTAATTATAATCCTCTTCATAAAAGTACTTGGAAAGAGACTGGCGACGCCTTTACGGCGGAAATGGCTGAAGAGGCTTCATCACTACACAGTTATCCGCGTATGTCGCAAGTCTCGGAACGCCGAAATGTGTACACAGCTTGAAACAAGTTTAGGACATTTACTGTCGGCAGTTGGCATTGGAGTGGAATATCCGGCTCTTGACACCGGCAGTGACGGAATTCACTGATGAGTCGTGTATTGCGCGATGCAAGGTGGTCGGTATTGCAACGCACCGCCCAGGAGGAGGGCCAGGAATGTGACACCTTCCACATGGGGACTATGTATTATAATGGTCTTTGATTCGCGGAAAGAGCGGTGGTCATGTTGCATTCGGCATGCCAGGTCATTCGAGTTGTCGTCCGTCTTCAGTGGGAGAGCTGAAGCTGCAAGTCTTGGATAGAATGATACGGATGCGGTCAATGAAATGCAGTCATCGGAAGGGATTCACAAGCATATGACATAGATGCGGGGTATCAATCAGGACAGCAGGTGTCAGAAATTCACAGTAGTTGCGATCATTTGAGCAAAGCGCTGTCATGTGTGATGGTACTCCTATACAATACGCAATCGTGTAGCTCGTCAGATCACGGTAAATGGGTAGAGGCAAACAAGGCAAGACTCGGGTCATGATCCATCTCTATGATCTGTGTGATATGCATGAACGGGGAACGCACGTTTTCTTCTGCGAGGAAATAATACATCGGACGGGGGCCGACCCTTGGTTTGGCCGGCGCACCCATGTCAACTCGACGCTGGGCGCCGGGCTGCCCAAGCTTGCGGAAATATCACAGGAGAACTCCTTCCTCCGGGCGATCTGCCTCCCGTTTCTCGCACCTCCGACAATGGCTCAGCTAAGGATCACCTTCCGGTCCATCCATGCAGTCCCCGGAACAGACACGTAGCCCCTCTCACACTACTGATGACGGGACTGACAGGAAGAATCTTCTATTCGTTGAGTTTTCGTTCAATCAGGCTCCGTAGATTTCCTTTGGCCCTTTTTCGGGATTGCCCCGGTGTTGATACATGCACATTTACATACAGCCCAACAAGGGTAGCGCCTGGCATAGTCCAATCTAAAGACGAGCTTGCAAAAGTAGATAGGCTAATGTGATTATCGCAGCTTGTCTAGAGCCAACCGTAAGAAGCTAAAATGGCTTTCAGGCTGCAGGCCAGTGCGGGTTCTGGGTCTTACTATGTGGTTAGAGACAATACTTCTGAACCACAATGCGACGTGGGCCAGAGAGCTCGACTCCCGCCTTCCGGATCGCGTCCCGAGACCCTTGCCCATACTTCAGATACATGTTTCAATTCGCTTATTAGAGTCATGTCGCATTTTCGGCAGTTCCTTACCCCTCATCCAAAGAAAAATACATCATAGCCTTTTATTTTACGAGATACTAGCATGGCGTCTTGTGGATGGGGAGAAGCTCAGCGCAGGCTGACAACCCCTTATGTAACCAAGGCACGATCATCTGCTACTGGGTGATCTTCCAATTCTATGACAGACAGGGAAAAAGGAGACAGCAGCGCTAGGGTGAGACAAACTCTCCGGTTGCTAGCAGACGTGCTCCTGCTGCGAGCCGGGTGCTTGCCGGCCGCTCCCATCGCAGGACCTTCCGGCCCTCCCGTTCTGCCGGAGCTCTTCGAAAACAAACCGACGGGAGCATCATCGTTGTCTCGGACAATTCGCCATTTGCATCCAAAAACGATGTCTTGAACGCTTTGATCGGCGGCGGCGGCCGAGGCGGCCATGACAGGGCGCGTTCTGCGACGTGGCCGTCCAGAGACGTGCCGCAGGCCCCTCTGCCTTCGGCCCATTGCATAACCATGGCGCGGTACTCCGCTGCCGGATGGTCTAGCCTTGTGCTGCTGTGCTGCGTCCATTCTGCCATGGAGGTCACATCCGCCAGGGTCTGTACTTCGAAGGGCCGGCTTCGGAAGGAGATGTCCCCCGTGATGAGCTCGTAGACGGTGAATACAAGACCCTTGACGTCATTTCTGTCCTTCCAGTAGTGTTTCTGGTTAATTGCAGCGGAGTAGTTGAAATCGAAGACCATGATGCTGTCGGAACTTTCGTCAAGCACCAGGTTGCGAGGCGCCATGTCTTGGTGCGAAATGCCGTATGTAAGGTTCAATTCGTCCACGAGCGAAATAAGTCGTTCAAGATAGGCAAGCTTGAATATCCGATCTGTGTTTTCTTCCCAGGTACCGCCAGCAATATACCTTGATGTGAAGCCAACGACGTTGCCTTTAAGCTCATCCACAACAACGCGATCAAAATCGACAATGTTTGGGTGCCTGGGGAGGCGCATCCAAATCTGCATCTCCTCCCAAGTTCGGCTTTCAAACTCGGAGAGAAAGTAATATTTGAAAACGACCTAGCCAATGTCAGGGTGTGTTGTGTAGGCACCACACAGCGCATGCACCCTACCTGCTTCGCGCCGGCTTCTTGAGGGACGGTATATGAGACAAGGTCAACGTTCCCTCCTAGGCGAGCGACCTCGAGAAGCTCTGCGCGCGATATCGTTTGGACATTGGACGGAAGCTCATATGCGCTCGGCGCGACATGCTCGACGCATTGTGTCGGGTCATCCGCTGGGTCGGTCGAGGTCCGCAGGAGCTTGCCGTCAGGCGTGAAAAAGACGGCGCAGACATCTGGCTCGAGCTCGTGGACGTGGCTGTTCAGATACTCGATGGCCAATTCTTGGTCAAAGCGATATTCGTCCACAATGACTGAATACGTGCGGCGTTGATCCCAGTCCACGATGTGCCAGGTTGTCGAACCCCCAGGAATAATATCGCCTGAGGGAACAAAGTACCTCTCGCGATCCTTGTCGCTAATTGTCATTGTGACCAGGTCTGGCTCAACTTGATGGTTTACCGATTGAGAGGGGCCTATGGCTGAGAACCGAGTGAGGAGAAGGTGATGGAGGAAGAGAATGGCGTGGGCATCGGGAACTATCCCAACATGCGCACCACAGTGTGGTCCATGCGACTCTCAACACCAACCCCACCAGCGGGCGCTTAAAATACGCCCAACAGCACAGGATGTGAATACTCTCGCCGGGCCATCATGACAAGGGGCCAGAAACCACTGAGTAGCAAGAGGGTGTGTACCTAGGCAACTAAAATACATGCGACGTACTAATGCAGGCCTCAACTCCTGCGCCCCAATGGTGGTGGCCCGGGTCGTGACCACAGGCGCCCGTGGCTGTCAGGCGTGCCATCGATACTGGCCATTCACTTCTTGCGGGCAGTGCAGCAGCTGCCAACACAGTGCTCGGCTGGCGGCTAAGTAGATTCGGAGAGAATCTCGTGGAGGGAATTCTAATAGTGATCATAAAGACGCCGGAATTCCCCTCCCATCTTGGTCCTGGTTCTTGTCCTACCAGCACCTGGTATTCACCTCTTCCACGTCTGCCCCCTCGCCAATTTGAGCATTCGAGCCATTCCAGCGCGCCCTATTTTGTCTCCTCGCATAAGGATTTGTGTAAGAAAGATTCGCCGTGGTTTTGGCCCTGTGGCTTACAAGACTACCACCCAGGCCAGACCTGTTCGGCGCCATGGCTCAGCCGCTCCGACCCGTCAATCCTGATGGCATTGATGATTTCGCCAAACAATGGGCCGCATTCTATCTTGAGCCGCGTGGTATTTGCCGCTGCGGGCATGTAGTCAGGGAACACCCCCTTCACTGTGGGCGGACGAGGACGCCTCGGGGCCGAAGCGGTTTTTGCCACGTTCCGACAAGAACAAACCATATGCACGGCTTCTACGTTCCAGAGCTTTGCGCCACGTGCCGGGGTCCGTGAAACGGCGACAGCCGTAGGGGTCCCTTGTCGACATGGTATGCGGAATCAAGTAGGCGAAGGCATCACGAGAGTCAGGCAAATGACGTGAGCAAACGGAATGGGAAGATGAGGAGAAAAAGCGGTTATCTATGAGGTAGTGGCGGCGGTGGATGATAACTGTGTTTTCGTTATTCGGTAGTTTACTAGGTAGAACCCCCCAATCGTATCTGCGATAGCAGCTGAAGATGAGAAGAGCAATGCTGGTTCAACTCGATCTATTTTTTCATGGAAGCCCGAGAATGTTGCCCTAGAGCTTGCTTTGGTCCAATTAGAAGAAGCCGACCGTGGATTATTGTCGAGCTTGATGTAGCCTGCGGGAATCAGTGAGGATCTAGGAGTGGTTTGCTTGCTGCTACGGCTGCGGCCGCGACATGCAAATAAGAGAATGCTGTAGGAAAATTGAAGGCGGTCAAGAAATACGCGTCAACCCAGAATTGCTACCCGGTTGTGCGTGCTTAGATGACGAGGTTCTAGTAGGCTAATATATATGTGGTCCACTGACCTTCGTATTGATGAACAAGCAACATAACTATTGCAGCAGACCTACATAGCTGTTCTACTCGAGGTGGCTGTGTGCTGTACTGCTAGCAATGCTCTTCTTCATTCCACCTCCAAATCATTCGAAAGGCCCAAGCCTAAATGCCGTTCATCTCACTCCCTAGCAAGTCGAATGCCCCGTTGTCCTACGACTTGATTGACAACGGGAGTGATCTGCTGTTAGTTTTCATCAACGGCCTCGGTCTCCCCGCCTCCTCATGGAACCCAGCCATCAAGATACTCCAAGACAGCACGCCTCTATCCAGCGGCAGCCCGCAGCTGCCGAATATTCTCACCTACGATCGCTTCGGCCAAGGCGCCACGACCAGCCGCGACCCTGCCGACGCTCGCCCCGGCAAGGAGGCGGGGTACGGCCATGACCTGAACGATGCCGTGTCGGATCTGGAGGAGCTCGTCCGCACGCTCACAGGAGGCGGCCCGTCGCGGCTCATCTTCGCGTCCGCGAGCATCGGCGTCCACGTTGCCCGCCTGTTCGACCAGCGCTTTCCGGGCCGCGTCGTCGCGCACCTGATGCTCGACTCGAACATGGGCAATGTCGGCCTCACAGACCTTCTGCCCGACCCGGACGGACCTGACTTCGACCCAGCGTCTGTTTTGTCGGAGGATTGCACGCTGTAGCAGTACCGCGTGGCGTTTGAGCGGGCGCGGGTGACTTTTGACGCGGCGACCAAGAACGCCGAGGGCCTGGACCGGCGAAACATCAGGGAATCGTTGCCGTTGGCGTCAGGACCTGCTTTGAGCAGCACCAGCGGCGGAAGCAGGCCGTGGCTCACGGTCGTGGGACACGACAAGACACGGTTCGAGGACGAGTCGGCGAGGTTGCTCCTGGTGCCGAAGAGTATCACGAGGCGGTATATCCAACCGTAAGTCCGGCCCATCCCAGCACCAAGCGATCCCTCCTAGCTAGGGGAAAGTAAATCACACTATGCTGACCACTGCAGTGCGTGGGACAAGTACAACGAGAACCTCCTCAAGCTGAGCGCTGTGGAGAGGACAAGAGGCGTGGTGGAAGCTCCCGGCTGTGACCACTTTATTCAGAGGGACAATCCAACGTTTGTGGCGGAAGAGCTGGGCAGGTTGCTTAAGCAGGTGCAGGAAGACATTGACACGAGTGTTGGTGTACTGTAGCACCAGGAACGCCTGGGGTCTTTCTCATTTGAATAGCTTCAGATGTTATGCTTGCCTGGTCGGCTGTAGATCCAGCCATGTGCTAGTGTGATGTGCATGTGAAGGTGACATAGACGCATCTACTAAGACGCGCTCACATTGCTAACTTGGCGTCTCCTCTCCATGCACCGCGACAGGCCCAGCAGCCACGGCCGTCCGTCGTCTTCCCTTCTTCACCATCCTCACTGTCTTCATCATCTGGCCACCTTCGCCCTTCCACACTCTCCGTCGCAAGTCATCTCCGGTCGCGTGCCTTGGTCAACGCGCCGAAGCTCCACCGCCCTCCAGGGTAGCCGTCATCGCGGGTCTGCTTTGCATCATCTCCGCCCCCGCCCAGACGAGCCATTCGCAGAACCGCCCAAAAAGAAGAACGGCGCGATCAGCCGTCCCCGTCTCTGCCATCGGCTTCCTCGTCTGTGCATACTATCGCTCGCCGTTGGCCTCTGCAGTTTTACAAGGACTCCCGGCCCCGTCTCTGCGCGCACCCCCCGCGGAGGCTTTCCACCTCGCATACCAGCCTCGCGAAGCCGCCTCATGCTCTCGCGCATCTCCCAGGTGGCCAGACACCTCGCAGCAGCCCCGACCTCGATTGCAAAGGCGCCGATTGTGACGTCCCGCTCGCGCCCCCGTCTCGGCGGTATCGCAGCCATGGCGTCCGCCGCGGAGCGCCAGCGCCGCACCATCCAGACGGTCGCGTGCCTCATCATTGGCGATGAGGTGCTTGGCGGAAAGGTGCGCTTAATTTGCTTAATTCTGCGATTCTCCCCCGTTGTGTGATGAATTCTGAGCTGACTCTGATGATTGCAGACTGTAGATGTATGTGCCTGTGGCGCGCGCGTATATCCCTCGCTTACACCTTGATAGACCAATTCGACATACCTGGCGAAATGGTGCTTTCAGCTCGGACTGGTATGTGGCAAAACCTCGAGTTTCTTCCCGTCTCATGGTATCTAACCGTATCTCAGCGGTTAAAAAAGATTGAAGTCGTTGAAGATGACGAGGCAGACATTATTGACGCTGTCCGCCGGCTCAGCACCAACTATGACTTTGTCGTCACCAGGCAAGTTTCCAAGATTCGCTTCGCATTCAGTCATTGTATCTAACATTGAATAGCGGCGGTATTGGACCTACGTAAGCTACATTCATACAAGGCAGTGCTATTCTACGCTCTAACTTGCCTAGGCACGATGACATCACCTACCAGTCCATCGCCAAAGCCTTTGACCTGCCCCTCAAGCTTCACGACGAGGCGTTCAAGAAGATGAAGCGCCTGTCCAAGCCACACCCCTCGCAACCCAACTTCAACTGGGAGGAGGACTCGCCGGATCTGCGCGCCAAGCTGCGCATGGTGTACCTCCCCACGGACGAGTCGCGGCCGCTGGCGGACCAGTTTCTCTTTACGAGCGAGGAGCTGTGGGTGCCCGTGTCGGTGGTCAACGGCAACGTCCACATCCTGCCTGGCATCCCCCGTCTCTGTACGTCACCACTCAGCTTCACATCCACCGAGGCAGGAAAAGCATGCTAACAACAAGCGTGGCCGGACAGTCACGCAGCTGCTGGACGGGATCAAGCCGCACATCCTCTCCCGGCTGGTCGATCCCGAGGGCAAGGGGAGCTACAGGGTCGTCATCCAGACGCCCTACGCGGAGAGCAAGGTCGCCGCCTACCTGACCGAGCTCGCGGGCCGCGTCGAGCCCAAGGGCGTCAAGGTGGGAAGCTACCCCCACTGGGACAGAAAGTACAACACCGTGACCCTTGTCGGAAAGTAAGTGGTACTTGGCGCCTTGTCTGCCGGTAGATGGGCGCCGGTAGATGCGGGAGAGACGCAGCGCTGACGTGAATCGATAGGGACCAAGCGTTCGTGGAGAGCCTGGTGGACGAGGTGGTCAGGAACGTCGAGGGAAGGCGGGCGTTCAAGCCCGAAGACATGGAGGGCGGGCCGCTGAGGGAAAGCAAGGCGTAGAAAGCCACGGCTCCGATCCGATGCAGACAGAAGACGGCCCAACCCGTTTAAACGAGCGCCGTCAATCCCACACCATTACTCCCCCCTCTCTGTCCCCCCCGGAGTATTTAATTCCATATATGGTAGTAACGCGTGTGAATCCGCTGCCCGCAAATAACGCACTGCCGGTGACGTGACGAGTTTTGTGACGAGGCTTGCATATTACTATATTGCGTCGCGCATTCGCGTGCGATTGGCTGGGCGGGGGACGGCGCAAAGTTCGCCGCGGCCACGTTTTTCGTAGACGGCGAGGGCAGGTTCCGCGTAGGCGAATGTGATTATCACGGGTCGCGCAGCATGCAGTCCCGTCGTTCTGCATTGCGGCCCCCAACATACCGTACCTTGCTTCGGTCAAGCAGGTACAATGCGGCGCCTGACGCGCCGTGTCAGGCAGACCTGCAGTTGCCATTTTCTGTCCCAGGTGGAACATGCAAGTCTACTGAGAGGAGCGGCGGGGGTGAGAGGCGTGTGGTCTCTGGACGCCACTGCCGAAGCGGTCAACCACCATTAGTATCTGTGTTATTAGAGGAGAACCCGGCATGAGGGGTCTCGTGGGGAGGCTCCGTCCTTGGTCGCCGGCGAAGGAGAAGCATCGCCTGACTTTATTGCCATGGTACGAGGCCGGGTACCCAGACGAGGTTCGTCCTGTGGCGGCCGAACTGGGCACGGGGAGACGCATTTCTTGCTTGACAGGGAAGACGCGATCTGAAAAGCCCCAGTGAGCCTCCTGTTCTCGTGTTTTCTTCCACTTACGGTAGGTAGCTCCGTGAATAAGCATGAAATTGGTTCGGTTTGGGATTCGAGAAAACGAAACGGCGCCTGAGCAAGCCCGTCCCGGATTGATGAGGGACGCCCATGTAACAGAACTAGGAGCTGGAGCCAAGCCACCAAGCCTGTCCAGGGTTTCCGTGGGTGGCTCTTCGGAGAGCCTGACCCGCCGCACCAGCGAATTCTAGAATGATGTCGGTGTCGCATCAAATTTCCGGGCCTCAGCATGCAACGCTCTGGGGCCCCCCGATCTTCCCATTGGACTAGAAGAGGTCCGGCCTTGGCCAGTGCAGAACAATGGGAGGAGGGGGCCGAGTGATGGAAGTTGTAGCATGGTTGCATTTTGCTGGCTGATAAGATGAAAGACGTCACGGTATAGGGCTTCTCATCAAGGTCGCTCAGGAGAGGTGGGTTCTGTGTCAGTACCAAAGCGCAAATCAATGTTCAGGAAGCAAGCCTTTCGGCAAGGGGGGCGGCGGGCTGGACTGAATCGCTGCCCGAGATCGTGCGGTGGGTTCCATTTTGTTTCGCTCGTCTGCATATGAGCATCATGCGTCGAGAGGAAGCCCACTCCCGGATGTCGTGCATACGTTTATCTGCAGGCACAGCGCGTGCAGAGAACCAGCTCGGTCCCATCGATCGTGGCAGCGTCGGTTGCGGTGACGATGCGCACTGGGCCGCCAGGATAGAAACCAAATGGGAAGATGGGCCATTCTGGATAGTACGCTACATGATGACTACAGAATTGACTGCAGTGGATGAGTACGAGCTCCTGTAAATGAGAACGCACCGGTTCAACCGTAGAGGCGTGCATGTACTTGGATGGTGGTCGTTACTCTGCGGTGATTTGATGCACGCGGACATAATGCTGTGATCTTGAGTTTTTGACTCAGTCGTTTAGTTGAATAGTATAAAATTCTATAATTCTAGATAACTCTATATAACTTTTGTTATTTCTATAGACCCCTACAGCCTCTCTAGTCATTAAAGTACCTTTTTAACTAGGACCTCTTAGGCCCATACTAAAGGCGTTATAGGGGTTAAATTAGCTAGTTAAAGGTAGCTAAGAAGAGCCTTTCTATATAACTCTACACTTATATAAAAAACCGAGACTGGTTATATCTCTAAGAGACCCTCTTGATATAAGGAACTTCTAAAGAAACCTGGTCCACTGTGGCGCCTGGTATCGATATACCTTTGTGACAGAGTCCCATGGTACTCAAAAACTCAGGATCACAGCATAAACACCGGAAGTGTATGCAATAAGTGAGACGCCAGCCACTTCAGCCGACCGATGTTTCTTGCCACGTTCCATGTGCCATGGTTCTCATACTGCGATGGGCGGCCACGCGGGCGTGACAGACGCCATGAGCACACCGAGGCTGATGCGTCGAGGAACAGCACCCCAGCATATGACAGGCACTAGCTGACTGGGCTACCATGGGAACCAATTTACTAACATAGAGGACGGACAACGGTTGCCCGATGGCCTGCTGCGGCCTTCTCCCCTCGCCAACCCAACTGTGGGGGGAGCGACGAAATTGGAAGAGTGGCCGGCAATGGGCGTTCCTGGAAAGAAGAAGCTATGGCCTGTAGTTGACCTGTGTGTCGACAAGGAAACATGGGACCGCGCGGAATCCCTGGCTCGAGATAGGGGAACGGAGCAGGGTAGGGGAATGAGAGGAGAGCCATGTACGGAGGGGCTCACGATCGCCAAACAAAAACTGGGCGCTGGCGTGGGCTCTTTTCGGCGAGAATGCCTGTTTCTCTTACCTTGCGAATAACACAGAGTTGCCGGCCTATACGGATGATGACCGCGGGGCTGTAAGGGCATACGCGGCAAAGCAACACACCGGCTGTACAATGCAGGGACAAAAAAAGGACGGAATAGAAAGAAGACTAAAAAAAGGAAGAGCCGTTTGGGCCAAGACAAAATGCAAGACAGGCCCAGGATCAGCACGTTATCACGGCCCATGTGGCTTTTCGCCCATCCCCAGACATGGTAAAGGAGTCATGAACCGCCGAAAACAGGCAGGTCTCAGGACACGCGTGGCGGCTACTGATACGTGAGATGGCGTTGTGGCGGGCGCCAATGATGGGGGAAGAGCACTCTTGTCTCTTTTTTCCTTTTCCTTTTCGACGGACTGTAGTTTTCTTCTTTTCTTCTTCCTTTTTCGTCTTCCCTGCCTGCGGGGTGGTGGTCGTGCACGCTTGGCTCGGCTTGGCTTACATGAAGAGCAAAAAAAAAGGAAGCAAACTGATAGATCTGGGTAGTAGTGGGTGCGACACGCAGCAAAGTTTGGATTCCTTTTCGTGCGACAAAAGGGAAAAAAAAGGGATCGCGTAGGGAAACGGTGGAGGGATACATGCTCGGTGAGCTGTTGACGGCAAGTGCTGATATATCACAAGTTGCGGGCAAGCGAACCGGACAAACTGGTAGGCGAGCAAGGACGGGACCTTTTTGGCCGAAGCGAATGAACAAGAGACGGCACACAACAAGCATTGCGGCACGAGGCTGACCCTCCCCAGAGATTGCTGTGTGGATAGAGGGGCGCCTTGTCGACAAGGGGGTTTACCAGTTATTCAATGGACATGGGCGCGGCCATGGACGTGTGTGACACAGGACGAATCTTCGGGGGCCAGATGGACACGCAGATTACATATTACAGAGTTTGAGAAACTGGGTAGCCGCGCTTCTAGACTAGGCTTGCCCGCGGAGACGGCTCGGGATCGAGGAGAGCGGCGGCGCATGGGGCGGAGCGGATTATTAAACAAGAGAGAGCCGGGAGGGAGCCAAAGGGAAGGTTGGAAGCTGCAGTGGTGGTGCGGGATTGCGAACGGGGGAGGAAGAGGCCCAGCACCGAGGAATGCGGCGGGTGTGTGATTCATAGATATCCGATGGCATGAATGCCACGGAGCCGCGGGCTGCGTTGGACAATGCGCAGGGGAGAAGAAACTTTTGTCACAAGGGGCGAAGAAGAGTGATTCAAGCTAACATGTGTGTGTGCTTTTGCAGTGCCTTCAAAAAAGAAAGAAAAGCTGTCCATGTATAGTGACGTCGAGGGGGCACAATGTTCAACGGTGTACATGGTGATACAGGAGAGTGAGCAGGGGGGAGGAGTGAGGACGGTTTGTTTCGTGCCACATGGCACAATATACGCAGAGCCCGCTCGTTCGCGGGCCAGATTTAGCAGCGTTCCGTCATGCATGGAAAGAAGAAACGAAGAAGAGAAGCAAGGAAGGGGAGGAAGCGTGGGCTTTGCCGCAGCGTGGGGAGGGGAATCGATCCAGATGGAGCCCGTCTGTTGATGGGGTTTTTAAAAAAGAAAAGAGCTAAACA
Source organism: Cordyceps pruinosa (assembly GCA_003025255.1). Taxonomy (NCBI): domain Eukaryota; kingdom Fungi; phylum Ascomycota; class Sordariomycetes; order Hypocreales; family Cordycipitaceae; genus Cordyceps; species Cordyceps pruinosa. The sequence continues at coordinate 121 of LUFD01001116.1, read as the reverse complement.
TATGGACACTTGGTTCGGAATCTGCGGGACTGGAAAGGTTTACAGATGACTTCCCTTCCCTCTGGTTCTGTGCTTTTTCCTTTCTGGGGTTGTTGCGAATAGACAAAGGGGGGGGGGGGGG
>LUFD01001109.1:0-32430 GCA_003025255.1 Cordyceps pruinosa | reverse complement strand
AAAAAAAAAAAGAAAGAAAAAAAAGAAAAACTCTTCCGTTTCTACTATTAATTACAGAACAAGAGTCTATGTTTGATGCCCTGAGCTCGGGTTTCGTCCGCAGAGGCCTGTAAAGCACCTGTAAGTACTACAGTGCGGTGACAAAAGTTCAGTACGGTTTACCATATAAAATGCCTTGCAAACCGTACGGAATTCATGTCTCCCCACTGTACGTACCTAGCCAGTCGGTCTCACAGCCACGCAACACGGAGAGTGAACAAATATTACAAGATGTAAAGGATGCTGCGAGCACAATTTTTTAAACTGTTCAAACCATAACTTGATTCCAACTCTTCCATTTTCCTTCCATTTCTATCCTATGGCGGCAAAGACAACTTGCCGGAGCGAGCAGTTCACAAGGCCGAAGCCTGAGATGACCTGGCAGTGGATTGCACCACCACACGACGACGTGGCATTTCCACCAGTGTAATCAAAGATAGTAGCCATAATCCTCGTGATCTACGTGGCTATAGAAGAACCACTTGTCGATAGAGACGCTAGTTTTCTCCGGGGGTAAGTCCTGGTCTTCATCTATCTTGGGAACCTCCTCTGCTGTCAAGAGGAAGGGGGAGCCGCGTACAGTAGTGTTTGCACTGGGCAGGTCTTGATTAGTACATCATGCATTTGTAATGCGCACAGCATGGCCCTCACAGTGAAATACCGTCGCCTCTGGTTACTCCCGTGACAAGTCGCCGCCAGGAAGAGTTGCAAGATTCGATAATCTCCATCGCGTAGCTAGAAGCAGACAGAAGGTTCTCGAGTTAGCCACCTATTATGCCACAGCAAAAGAAATTCGAATACTTACTTTCTGTTCTTGAACTCGCCTGCAAGGCCAAACTCTTTCAAGGGCTTTTTATCGGGAAGTTCGTACATTTTGAACCATTGTTTTGTCGCTCGTAAAAGGCCGGGCAGCCGGAGACTGACGTCGTCGATGCTGTCAATCATGTGTGCAAAAGGGTCGGTGACATCTATTGCAATCACTTTCCAATCCATTTTGTCCTCGTCAATAAGTGCTATGATGCCGAGTATCCTGATCTCCTTTACTTGGCCTGGATAGCCAATTCGCTCGCCAATTTCGCATACGTCTAGGCAGTAATTGTCGCCTGCTTTTGCTGTCTCCGGATAGGAAACCACGGGGTTTTCCCAAGTCTATGGTACACGTCAGCACTCCTGAGTCTCATCTGCCGTACCCGAAGCGACCTGACCTGTGGGAGGAAACCGTAGTTCCAGATATAGCCATGATGGGGAAAGGTATTGCGGACGTATCGAAGCGCTCCGTCACACGTATCTTGGCGTATTGGATTCAAATTCTCACTCATTGCGGCCTGGTAAATATGTTAGCCCGATAATGTTGGCCGGCCGCATGCCCGGACCCCGAGATGCTCACACCTTCATCCTTGCGTTGGTCCAGCGAGGTGTAGTGACAACCATTCGCAGCACAGTCCTGTCGCGGGCAGCAAAAATCGGAACATCATGGACAGCTGATATGGGTGACTTGTTCTCATCTTGAAGATACACCTTGTGATCCTCTGTGTTGGGCCGCCCGATCCTGCGGATACTGAACGAGCGCGAGACGCTTGTCGACTGCATTGCTGAGTAAAATATCGTGATTGTACCTGGAGATTCTGCCTAAACTTCGATTTGAATAGTTTAAAAATAACATTTTGCCTCTACGCCTCGAAATGGCCATATTTCTACAGGGACGCTCCTTCCCAGCCGGGCAATTGGACATGCGCACTTCTACCTACTAGCAACGGCCAGTGCCGTGGCAACATCCAAGCGCCAATCTTAGCCTGGAGGTTGACTTTCACAACGATCTCATAGAATTTGGTCAAATACATACAAGACCGCAGTGTCATATAGTGACATCGGTCTGTTCAACGAGTCTATGGTTGTCTGGCGCTAGAACAGCCTTGCAAGTCGTACGGGACTCAGTTGTTAAAGATGCTTCCCAATTCAGTTAAGGAACAAAATCAAATGGTATTTACATTCCAATGTTGCTCATGAAAAACGGTCCAAGATAGTCAATCTTGCCCAGCTCTACGCCGGCGTTTCGTAGAATCGCATAGGCGATGGTCGTGTGAAAGAACATGTTCGGGATCCCTGCGCCGGCGCAAAACGCCGCGCCAGTGAGCTCCTTCTTCCCAATGGTCCGTTTGAAGTCAATTGTTGTCGTCTTCCCTGCGACCTCGACCGACGCATCGCGGTCTACCGTCTCCAGCAGGGCCAGTACCTGCTCGATCCGCGCGCGCATCGCTTCATAATTCGGTAGAGGCGTGTCTTCGTATTGTTTCCTCACCGCTTCCTTTTGCTGCAAAGTAAGAGCTTGCGCCTCGGCAACCGCACACACGGACCATATTTGAAAGGAGAACGGCAACATGTCCGGGGCAAGTCGGCGATCGGGGAAGGAGGCCGCATCTGGGTGCGCTTCAGCCTTGGTTAGGATCCCTTTAAGTGAAGTGAGAAGCTGCTTGGCAGCGACGATAGACGCATCGTAGATGGAGTAGGACATTATTAAGGCGTGTGACGGGTAAGGTTGAGACGTATGCTTGCTGGTCCGAGGACTGTGAGAGGGAGGAGGCGGGGTGATGCGGATAGTGGCTGAGGGACGACTTAGTTTTTATACCGTAAAACGCGGACCAGCCATAATCCAGAATGGTAAGGCTGTAGGATATTATTGACGGGTTGATATACGCTGGTGTGGTGAGATTGGGCAGCTTGGCTGGCTGGCGGATTGCCTTTCTCGGCTGACCGAATGGAGACACACACAGAATACGACCGAAGCGTATATATGTAGATCAATGGAGAGTACAACCCCCTTTTATAACATCACTGTAAGGAGAACTATCCGTAATACTAGAGATGTATCCTCTGCACAAAATAAACAGACCGCAATCATCAGAAAAGGCCAAATTCAACAAACGAGTTGCAACGTTCACGGTAATCTGCGATACCGTGTTGAGGTATGGCGGTGTGGTAGCCTCTGCCGAGGCGAGCAAGCTACGCGCAGCTTCGGCATTCAGGACCATGATGCCATGGTCAATATAAAATGCCATTACGGAAGATATTTTTGAAGAAAACAATCCATCTGGCTTGCAACGCTCAGTTCGAGTCTTCTCCAGTATATCAAAATAGTGTCGGTGCCATTTCGAGATAAAAGCCGAGGTTCCGTCATCGGTTCGCTTGCGCTGCGCCAAAGCATTCAGCAATAATAGCCATTAGATTGAGTTCCATAGATTTTTTTCGAGTGGTGGGCATTTTTTACCAAAATTCCTCTTGTCTCAACCACGCCGCTCAAGATTCGGTCTGTCGGTGCCGTCATTGGCTTCCGCCACCAGGCGGCTGCCGAGGCCGGAATTTCCCTCCACGATACCCCCATATGGCGTCCTATTGTGATGCCAAAGCCCTTATCAGCCAAGAATATGTAAAGCCAAGTTCGCTCGAAGTTACGAGCTATTCGCTCTTTCAGGCACGAGTCATCTGTCGGTGATGCAGACGCCTCGGCTTGTGACGCGGTGACCTGCAACTTATGGATGCCCATCTCCCGAGCAATTTGAATGGCCTGCGAGCAGTCAGAAAATACTATACGAGATAATTGATGGTTATGCAGCCCCAGTTTTGAAAGACTTACATGGCTCAAGCGCAACCAAGAAGGGTCCTCGGAATGGCAGCGCGGTGTCGGCGCCCAGTATTGCTTGACCATGATTGCTTGGATTGTCTCGAGAGATTTTACCGACAAAGCGACAGACCACTTCACGTCTGCTTCTGAGAGGTCTAAGGAAATTGGGTAGAGCATTCGGTCTTTCACCCTGCTAGAAACAGCGCACCCGAGAGCGCATATCACTGAGAAAAGAGTGAACGACTTTGCGTACACATAGCTGGGGGTGTGTAGGTCTGGGTCCAGGATGCCCAGTAATGGGTTTCGTATTTTAAAGAAACTGTTTCTCAACTGAGTATTGAGGACAGTATAGTGGACTTGGAAGATGTATACATACAGGTCAAAATAGAGGGATGCATCGCTTTGGTCTATGAGTTCTGCGCCTATCGGATCGCAGGCTCTGTGGTCCAGCTTCAATAAGCTGCCAGGAGGTTGCAAAAGAAGTGCTTGCCAATCACTTCCATCCTTTGACGACGGCGCTAATCGACTGTTAGCAAGCATTCCATCTTCACTGCTTACCCGGGCGTCCGGCTAGGCCTCCGTACAAAAGTAGTTCTCGACCCGTGCATGTATCAGGCCAACGGGACCAACCCTTCCCTGTAGTGATACTGGTCGGAAGCTCGGTGATGCGTTGCCAGGTTTGGCGGTTGTTGATGTCACGGCCGCTGCCATCGCATCAAACGGCGAGACCAGTGGGTATATCTCATTTTCGCTGTAATCATGACGCTCAGTGCTTTGTTTCTGACTCAAGGGGCCTGCCGTCTCCTCCGGTCGCGCGATTGACGATGGTGCTACATGTTGCTCCAATGCAGAGAGGTCGGAATTGAGCAGCGACTTGACAACTTCGTCACGAACTGACTTTTCATCCAAGCGACCAAGCAGCTCGTTGATGAGAGATAAGTCCCCGCGACTAAAACGCAGGTTAGTTTGCGAGCGAAACGAGGGCGCCAATCGCACTGACTGTCGGTGGCTGGAGCGCCGCTTCCCACGATTCGTACCTAACGGGTAGCTACACTGTCGAGATTGAGAGGCACACCTGGAACTACAAGAAATGTTAGCAAATAGAAACAAGGGAAACAAGATCAAAGTACCATGGGGTCTGCCGGTCGCACCGCTGCCTGAGGGTGCGGCAGTTGAAACAAGCTGTGCTGCCGATTGATTGTGCCGCTGGTCCTTCTCCCCTGTGCATCTGTTGGTCTCTCTCGCTCCGTCTGGTCTTGGAAGTAGACGAGTGATTACTGGGCATGATGAATCGTGGAGGTTGTGGGGGAAAGGAAGACCACGTCCCCGCCTGGTCTTTAAGACGCCGTTGGCGGCATCCAGTTTACAGTGCGTCTGGCATTGGACGGCGATCGAGTTGACTCGGGAACTGGTAGCAACGGCGTCTTGAGCAACAGACCATTTCTCCATTCGGATGACACGGCTAATGCGAGCCATAGTGGCGGCGGCGACCCCCGCAAAGTAAAGCCTCCATTCTCATCCCTTCGCAGGTGCACAGCTCCAAAGTGGCTAATCGCCGGGGTCAGAGCCAATGGCAGTACTACTCAGCATTCAAAATGCCAAGGTCGGAATAGTTTTCAGTACCAGGTGTGTTTCCTACTAGGTAGGTAGTGGTGTACTCTCGCCGTCCAGAAATACCTAGGCAAATAGACCTCCACGTAATAATCCCTACATTGCCATACTGACGGTATACCTCCCCATCAATACGTTGGCAAGAAAGGCCACAGCCTGACCAAATCCAAGGGGGCAACGAATAGCAAACTTTCCGTATCTCCCTCGAACCCATTTGAAGCCTGGAGTAGCTGGAGTAGTCAGGGACCCTCTCCGGAACACTACTCCGCTACCCCGGAGAAGACGCCGACAGCCAGTATCTAATCAGCCAGAGGCCGAGTATTGACGGCTCGCAATCCAGACGTTTGCGGGGTTTGGATTTTAGTATTCAATTAGCCGACATCGGATTTTTGGTACCAGCCAAAGCAATCATATATATATGGCTTGGCCGCGACCCTTGGGGCTCTTGCCTCACTCCCAACTCCACACGCCCGTCCTTCGCCCAGCAGTACCCCCGCCAATCAGTTATACACAGTCCCAATGGAGACGGCTCAGCAAAAGATCGAGAGAGCCCGAGCAAGGCGTGAGGCTAGTCTGGCCAAGCTCGAGCCGAAGCTCGACGGCTTGCCTGCGCAGCTACCCCGCAACAGCCTGGATCTGCCGGCCAGTACGCTGACGGCGCGGGAGATCGAGCTCACTGAAAAATACGACGTGATTGAGCTTCTGGCAGTCCTGAAATCGAGGGAGGTCTCGGTTGAAGACGTCACGAGAGCCTTTCTTCGTCGCGCAGCAGTTGCGCACGCAGCGGCAAGTCGCATCAGAACCCTTCCCCAGGCTGGCACCCGCTAACAGCGGAATAGACAAACTGTCTGGTGGAGTTGATGTGGGATCAAGCCATAGCCAGAGCCAAACACCTCGATGCGCTGCCAGAGCCGCAAGGCGCCTTCTTTGGCCTGCCCATCTCCACCAAGGAGCACCATGGCATGGTTGGTGACAACATCATCACTACGGCTTCCGTAATTGCGTGGGTTGACCGCAAGCATGGCTCCAACCTGCTGTACGATGAGCTCTGGGAGGAAGGCTGCGTGTTTTACGCCCGAACGACGCAGCCGCAGACCATAATGCACCTGGAGACCGTCAGCAATCTATGGGGAAGAACCGACAACCCGTACAACCGCGATCTGACAGCAGGTGGGAGCAGCGGAGGTGAGTCTGCGCTGATAGCCATGCGCGGTAGTCTGCTGGTAAGTGAATCACGACTTGACCCGTTTTCTTTATGTAGCGAGTGGAATAGCTAAGAGAGACAGGGCATTGGTGGTGACATCGGCGGCAGCATCCGCTGTCCTTCCGCCTTCGTTGGTATTTACGGATTTAAGTGAGAACACCCCCCGCGCCGCGTGCAATCAGCAGCGCAAATCTAACATTGGATTTCCCAAGGCCATCGACGAAACGTATCACAGTTGCAGGTCAAATCGGCCACATGGCAGGACGTGAGACCATTTTCAGCACGCCGGGGCCGATGACGGTAGACCGCAAAGCAATGGAACTCCTGATGAGGGTGATTCTCTCCAAGCAGCCCTGGCGCAAAGACCCTTCCATTGTCCCGATGCCCTGGACGCCGCACAAGTTTACTAAGCCCCTAAAGATCGCCGTCCAGTGGTGGGATGGTGTTGTGAAGCCCCATCCTCCCATCACCCGCGCTCTCAAGGAAGTGGTCGCCGCCTGCCAAAAGGCAGGTATGCGTGTCGTGGACTGGAACTGCGAGAACCTGAATCACAAGAAGAGCTGGGATATTATTTCCGCGCTGTATTGGCCTGATGGCGGCCTCGAGACCCTGGATTGTCTGGAAGGCGCCGGGGACACAGTGCTCCCACTTACAAAATGGGTCATTCAGGAGCAGCCCAGCGTGAAGAACATGACACAGGCTGAGCTTTGGCAAGTAAGTGAAATACTCTATTGCAGAAATCGCCGCCGGCTTCCAAGCGCCGGCACAACCGGGGAGTTCATGAGCTGACATAACTAAGCTATGCTACACCCGTGACGCGTATCGCACATCATACGCGCAGACCTGGAACGCGACCGCCAATGACGATGGCGATGAGGTCGATGTGATTCTATGTCCCGCCAGTTTTGGAGCGGCCACCCCCCATCAGCAGTCCAAGTACTGGGGCTACACTTCCCACTGGAATATGCTAGATTACCCTGGTGCTGTCTTCCCCGTCACGACGGTTGACGCTTCCAAGGATGTCAAAGATACCGCGTACAAGCCTATAAATGAGCAGGACCAGTTCATTCATGACCTGTATGATCCCGAGTTGTTTGCAGGAGCCCCCGTGGGTCTCCAGATTGTGGGACGAAGACTGCAGGAGGAGAAGGTTCTCGCCGCCCTGGAGCTTGTTGAGCAGGCCATGGGTCGCCAATAAATAGAGTACAGTATTGCTATTCAGGTCTATGAGCTATGTATCAGATTTTATCGAGTTGAAAGCAATCCTTCTTGTCCCTCTCAACCGACTCTCCGCTTCCATTCTGAGGGCATCCATGAGGCTGTGAACGGCCGTTGCCAAACCGCAGTAGTATTTGGTACTAGACTTATACAAAATGTAACGGACTCATGATTCCAATCCACAAGTACCTGTCCTAGGAAATACGGAAACTCTTCCCCGGCACGCGCACGTAGTGATGTGAACGCCGTTTATCATTCGCCTGGCTCCACATAGACGGCGTTTAAGACGGCACTGTCCACCGAGGAAGTGCATCTACCGTGTTTTAGAAACCGCATCGAGAGAATTGAACTTGAGAAATCATACGTAATTTTTGTGTTATTGAAAGGTCTAGTGACATGCCGGACCAATGGATGTCGTGGTGGGCACTTGACAGCTGAACCGATGTCGCACCTCTACCCCATGGGGTAGCAACGCCTCATCTCAACAGCTGATGCGGTTCTCTCAGTATAACTAAGAGTTGATCGGCACATACATCATCTACTATGTGCAAATAGTTCTTATCAATTTCCAGATTCAAAGTGCGCTGCTTGAAACAGGTATCTACAGGTCATTGCTTCCAGTCTCAATTTCAGGCGCGGCGCTTCCCTCACCTACACTCCCTCCCAACGAGCCAAGAGCAAGAGGCGTCCCTCTCTCGTTCAAATCAATATTCTCGTCAGTATGATACACGAGGAAAGACACCTCTTTCGCCTCAGTAGGCCGATGACTCAGAACATCGTCTGTGGTTTGTATGTGCCTGCCCCGATCACCTACTATGAGGGCCTGCTAATACGCCGTGCTTGACAGGATTCTATTCTGCTTGCCCGGGATTTACGCCGCTTTGACTGCCCTGGGTGCTGGCGGCGGTAAACCGTCGTCGTCTGTCATCGCCAACCAGACTAACGCCATCCTCTATGGTGTTTTCATCGTCTTCGCGTGCATGGGCGGCACAATCGTCAATCTCTTCGGTCCTCGATTCTCTCTGATGATTGGTACATTGGGCTACCCCTTGTATGTGGGCGGACTTTGGTACTACGATGCGACGGGCCAGCCCTGGTTTCCCCTCTTCGCGGGTGCGATTCTCGGCGCTCTGTCGGGGGTCTTATGGAGTTGTGTCTATATGGTCGCCTATGCATATGCTGACGAACGCCAAAAGGGCTTATTTCTGGTCGTGCAATGGGCGCTTCGCTCACTCGGCGCATCGGTCGGCGCTGCCATTGTATTTGCTGTCAACTACGGCCAGTCAAAGCCGACAGGCGTATCGTCTGCGGTTTATATTGTGTTCATTGTGCTGCAGATGAGCTCACTGCTCCTGTCTGCGCTGCTTATTATCAATCCAACGGATGTCGTCCGTGATGATGGTACTCGCCTGGCAACATTTGAGTCGCCTACTCCCGTAAACGGTAGTGTTTGGCCCTTTTCGAACGCGTTGTGCATCTTCAAGCTAACCAGGCCCTCCTAGGATTGTTCCTCAACTTGCGCTCTCGAGCTTTGGCAAGCATGTGTTTCCAAATTATCCAAGTCATTGGCCCGCTTCTCCTGGTGTGGATTTTTGACTCGAAGAAGATTGGAAGTCGCAAAATGCGAGGCCTGCTCGGTGTTGGATCCATGGGCGTACTGGCAATTGGCACCTGTATCGGCATGTACATTTGGATGTTTGCCGTCAACTATGACAAGCTCGGAAAGCCACCAGGAAGAGACTGGGCGGGCAGCGGTGCACCCGCGTTTTTCGCTCTTTACATACTGTTCGGCTGGGTATACTCTGGATTCCAAATGGCGGTTGGGTGGTGCTCTTCCTCCCTGTCGAACGATCCTACCAAACTTGCACAATATGCCGGGTACACGCGCGCGTGCACGTCTCTTGGCATGTGCCTCAGTTTTGCGCTTGCTTCTCAGTCTGTTTCTTTACTTACCCAGCTGAGCATTGAATTTGCGTAAGTGGACAAGTGGCGGGCTACCAGAGCAACATTTGCCCAAGCAAGGAAGGGGGCGAGACCTCATTCGCCAGAGCTAACACAATTCATTAGGCTATATGTAGTAGGATTTTGTGGTATGTTCTATGTTGTTTTCTTCAAAATCAAGGAAACCAACTACGCATGTGAGGATGGTGTCATTGCGCCGCAGCAGGTGAGAGATAAATACGACGGGGAGGCTCTGGAGGAACAAAGTTCGGGTCAGGGCCGAGATTGAGCAGCGCAGTAACGGCCGCAACACCGTGCAGCGAGGATATTTGTATGCTTATCGCCGGTGTGCAAAGGTTCGCAACAGTGTGTGGTATGGCTGAAAGGGTGCCTTGTCCTCAACTCGTCATATAGTATATCGACATAATTGACGCACGGTCGGTAAGGACTGCGCTATTCCTGACTTTTGAGTAGCATCACCACAGTGAGGCTCATTTGCAACAATAAAGTAAGAATTTGATCATAGGTTGGAGAGGAGCAAAGTTGTACAAGTTACAACAAAGGAGGTATCGCTACGCGTCACGTGACCCGGTCGGTCTTGTCGTCCCTCGCCAATTCGCCCGGCGCGCAAGGGGCAATGTAGTGTAAACGCAACAGACCGATGCGACTGCGTGCTTTCTGTCTGCTGCATTCTTTGAATAGCATGGACTAAGTCCTAGAATAGCCCAACATCGATTCACTGCAGATGTTCATCTAGAATAAAGACTTATTTCGGCCGCAAATCCGTCTCGCGGCGCCACCCCCTCCGGGCCGACAAGTACCAGGTACGGCGATGTGCTCCGTCGCCTGGCGCTGTCCGCAAGCAAAGTCCCGCTCCGGTGCGCTACAGCTCGCAGTCCCAAATCCTCAACCTCAAGCGTCCAATCGCCGATACAAGACACCGGTCGCAATCCATCAACACCCACCCCGCGCATCGAATCTTGCCTTGAAATTTGGCCCCCCATCTCAGCAAGCACGTCGCTTTCGACCGATGCCATCCTGAGCCCTTGCATCGCCTTGGGTCGACTGCTACGCGAGCGCATTTCTTCGCGCATGGCGCCAGGGGCCTCGTCGTCGCTTCCATCGCCCGGGGCCGAAAATGTCATTTCCCAATGGCCAGCCTGCTTGGCCATCCCCGGCCTTGCATCATTCAAACAGCAGCAGGTCGCTTCAGCATCTTGACGATGCGTCGGCGCGTACATCGACCCCTGTTGATAACTCCATCGCGCCGGTACCTGAGCTCACGCTAGATGCCGAGGAGGAAGCCCGTCGCGCTCATTTTGCCGATTTGTATCGAAAAACCGAAGCCCGAATTGCCCTTCTCTTTGCGGAAAATGGAGCCTACAACCTTGCCGGGATCGAGTCGTTGCGTCGTCAACCGGTCGCGTCGGCCGTTACCCTACCGCCCACCACAGATCACGACCCGATTACAGAACCGCCAAGGAAGAAGGCCAGGCGAACGATTGATGAGGATAATTACGACGATGATGACGACGATGATGAGGACAGCGCGCCTGCTGCTGCGCCTAAAACGCAGGCTACCATAGCTGCCAATCCCCTCCTATCACCGTCGAAGTCCGGGAGCTCGCCGGTTCATTCATTGAACTCCCCTGCCAGAACGCTTGATAAGGCTAAGCCTCAAGAAACCCCACAAGGGAAGGATGGCGCCGAAGAAGGCGAGATCAAAAACCTCGAAGAGGCCAAGAAAGCGACCGAAGCCGCCGCCCGGCGGAGTTTCCATACGATTATGTACACGTTGGAGAACGATCGTACTGCTATGCTCGAACAACAACAATTAGAAGACTCTGAAAAGCAGCTACAAGCCGAAATGGACCACAACGGTCAGGGAGGATCCAGCGGGCACCAAAATGCCAACCAGGGAACACTGAGTAGCGCCAATTTGGGCGCGTCCAGCCTGACGTTGAAGCATCTCATTGCCCGGATCGACATGAAGAGAGACCAGGTTCAGGCCACCGATGCCGAATTACGGGTTCTTATGAACGAAGTGCGCAAGAATCGCAGCAAGTGGGCGAGCGAAGAAAACGTCAACCAGGAAGACCTGTACGAAGCCCTGGAAAAGGTCTTGACCGAGCTGAAGGCACACACGGAGTACTCGACGCCGTTCCTAACCCGCGTTAACAAGCGAGATGCGCCGGATTACTACACTAGTAAGCGACGACGCTTTGCAAGTCAACTACAATCATTTCTAACATCAAAACAGTGATCAAGAATCCGATGGATCTCGGTACGATGACGAAGAAACTCAAATCATTAACGTACAAGTCAAAGAATGATTTCGTCGCCGATTTGAATTTGATATGGGACAATTGCTTGAAATACAATCACGACATGAATCACCCTCTGCGCCGCATGGCCAATGGTATGCGCAAAGAGGCGGAGAAGTTAATACCTTTGATACCAAACCTCGCCATCCGTTCACGAGCCGAAGTTGAAGCCGAGGAGAGGAGAAAACAAAACGGCGGAGAGGATGACGCCGGCGACGACTCGGACGACGAACCTATTATGTCATCCCGAGGCCGCAAAGCGGGCACTAAGGGCACTGGCAATAAATCCCGGACTGCGCCGTCCGATGAGCCGAAAGAAGATACCCCAGTTGTTGACCAGAAACCCGTAATACAGTTAAATGGTCTTCTTGGGAAGCATGGGCGTGAAGGCTCAGAGGCTGACACCAGCAATGGTTTCTCAACGCCACCGATCGGGAATCTGACGCCAAACGGAGCAAATTGGCACTCCGGGATAGGTAGCAACGCGGATGCTATGGAGATTGACGGACCGACTTTGAACGGGATGACGCTTAACCAAACGTTTGGCGAGGTGGCCGAACAGATTTATGAGGATGAAGAATACAAGATCTGGAAGCAAACGACAAAGAAGGATCGAGCCCTGGCTGCCAAAGAGCGCTTCCAAATATTCAAGGACAACAAACTAAATGCGGATGCCCCAGCTCTGCTCCGAAACAAGTCTGGCATGCGTCGATTTTTAAGACACCAAAAAGAGGCGGAAGCGCTTGGAATTGGGCAAGAGTATTCGGACACCTCAGCTGTCGCCGCAAAGGAAGCTGGCTCCAAGGCGCCGGAGACACTCGCGGAGGGGATTGATGAGGAAGCGGACAAAATTATGCCCGATTACTACGACTCACTCTCAAATATCCCTGATGTTCCTGCCAAGTTGCAGTGGATTGAGGATGCTGAAGGGCAAGTGATCAATCAGCATGAAGAGTTCTTACGACTAGTGCCACCTGGTTTATTTACCGCACCTCAGAGCCGGTTCACGAAGAAGATGGATGATAATATTCGGCAAATACAGGAGACTCGGAAGCTTGCGACCAAGATCTCTGTCATCAAGCAGATGCAGGTTCAGTCGCAAGTGTATACGAATCAGTTCCCGAAGTCGAACAACGAGCCATTTGTGGAGCAAGATATTGAGCCGCACTTCATCTCTGACGATGGGCCAGTCATGGCCGCGGACGCTTGCCAAAACGCGCTGAAGCGGTCTGTCGGCAAAATCCTGTACAACTGCGGGTTCGAGGAGTTTCAGCCCTCGGCGGTGGATGCTCTCACAAGCATCGCCGCGGATTACTTCCAAAAGCTCATCCGCACCTTGAACACGTACCGCGAAGCAGAAAAGAAGACTATTGACACGAATCAGGGTACGGTAGTACAGCCGCGGTTCACAGCGGAGGAAGTCATCCTGCATACCCTCGACGAGAACGGCCACGATATTGCGTCGCTCGAGCTCTACGCGAAGGACGACGTCGACAGGCTCACTTCAAGACTCGGCACGCTTCATGAGAGGATGAAGTTGCATCTGACCGACCTTCTGCGACCAGCCCTGGCCGCCGATGCGGGTAACGACGGTGTGGGCGCGTTTAAAGACGGCAGCGATCAGTTTACCAGCGGCGACTTCGCGGACGACCTCGGCGAGGACTTCTTTGGGTTCAAGGCGCTGGGCCTGGACAAGGAGATGGGCCTAGACTCCTTCTCGGTGCCGTTCCATCTGCTACAGAGTCGGGTGCGCAGCCAGTACCAGCTGCAGACGCAGAGCGGCGCGGGGGCCACGAGCCTCGATATGCTCGAGACGCTGCCGGCCTCCGAGCCCGTCACGACGACCACGATCCAGCGCCACATCGGGCTCGTGCGCAACTTCTTCCTCGCCAAGCTGCACGCTAACGGAGACCAGCCGCTGGTGGAGGACGAGGACCTCCCCACCAAGCAGCGCAAGCCGCGGCCGCGCCTCGGTGCTAGCGGCAAGATCATGTCCGCGCAGAAGCGGCCCCCGCGCGAGCAAATCGCCCTCGCTAAGAAGAAGAAGAAGCTCGAGGCCCAGGCCGCCGAGGCCCGACTCAACGCGGAGAAGGCCGGCACCGGCGCGGGCAGCACCGCCGCTGCCACGACGATGCTCAAGAAGCGGCCCGGCCTGCCCAACGGCGCTCCTGCTGGTGGTGGCGGCGGTGTGACGAGCACCCCCGTGTTGCCGCCAAACCACCCGGCGGTCACGGCGCTGGCGCCGCCGCCGCCGCCCGCCATGGAACGCACCGACAGCATGCAGAGCGCGACGGACAAGGATGACACGACGGGGATGATGAGCCCGGAGAGCATTGCACCATAGCTGACGTGGGGGGATGGAGGGCGGTGACGAACGCCCATGTTCTCAAGACATTATATCATGTATATTTTTATGATGGGGGGGCTCCTGTTTTTTGTTTTTGCACTTTTTGTGTTTGGCCTTGGATTTGGTTTACATTCCTCATTGTCCTTTTTTGTTTATGGAAAGGTGTTGTCTGGCTTTTGTTTGGCCGCGGTCCGCGTGCCGGTTTTCATCCCATCAGCACATACCCATTGTTATAACTTTAGATATTCTACCCGTTTTTCTTCCTCTCGTCTTTTTTTTTCCCTCTCTCGGTTCGTTCAGGTACACTTCTTCAAGCGGGGATGCTACATATTTCTGGGAAAGGGGTGGTGAACTCTTGTTTTTTATTTCTTATTCTCTCTACCGCACATATCGACGTGGTGTTGTCCTTGCTCTTTTTTCATCTCTTGGCTACTTTTCCGCGGAGAAGAGCCGGCAACGCAAAGCAAGGTGGGCGTTTCTTGGCCGCAAGCAATACAAAAGAATTCGGGACGGGGTTTTTGGGCACAACTGGTTTTATTGGCCCCCTCGAGGGGGAAGGGTTGACGTACACGGGCAAAGGTTCAGGCAGCGGGAGATGCGACAGGCAGGGAACAAGGCGGCGGGAACTGGCCCTGTATGGCTGCGACTCTTGAGGGGGCGGTTGCATCTCATTTCTTTGTTTGTTTCTTCTCGTTTTGATAACACTGGACAGACTTCGTTTTGTTGTACTCATTGCGCAACATAATTGGAACACACAGCAATTGGATTATTTGTTATTTCTTTCTGGCGCTTAGTAGTTATACAGATTAGGAACGTCATGAGATGAGACACATCAAGTTATTCACAGGCAAGCCCGGGGACTGTTTCTGTACATGTTGAACTTGGGTATATTTTATTGATATGTTGCGGGTGACGTTGAGCACCGTCGCAAGGTGTATATGTTCGCGGCTGATGTGCAAACCGCAGCCTCCACCTAGAGGCCAGAGATAAAAGTAAATAAGCTGAATAAATAATCATAAAGTCAAGTACGCCGAATCCAGCATCGAAATGCATGTTGTTGAACATTCGCCATTTCCCCAAGTGTCTTTTCCTTTTCCATGTTAAATGCCGTTCCCCCATATTCATCATTCGCTCTAACATAACACTTTGCAATGAGCAGTGCGACTCTCACAGCGCAGCTGCTACAGCCTTCACCGTCAGGGACACACTACCGTCATATTGCGACGAGACATCCTGTATCGATTTGGCAGCTACATTTAGATGCCAGCCTCGAGGCGCCAGCCCTCAACAGGGAGGGGGAAGGTGCAGGACCACTCAGCAATCTCCTTGCGGAGCTCGTTGATGCGGGTAACCTCGCCGCTTGAAACCTTAGCCTTGAAGTCCTTCAGCTTGTTTGCCTCCTTGGGGAGGGCAGCCTGAGTCTCCTTGCAGATCTTGATAGCCTCATCAATGTACTTAGCGACGCGCTCAAACTCCTTCTCGCCGAAACCACGCGAGGTCATGGCGGGGGTACCAATGCGGATACCGTAAGGGGTGAGGGCACTCTTATCTCCAGGGATGGCGTTCTTGTTGCAGGCGATGTTGATCTGCTCGAGGACGGTCTCGAGGCGGGCACCGTCGAGCTTGTGTTCGCGGAGGTCAACAAGGATCATGTGGCTATCGGTGCCATCGGCGACGAGCTTGTGGCCAAGAGACTTGAAGGTGGTCTCGAGGGTCTTTGCATTGGCGACGACCTTCTCCTGGTAGGCCTTGAACTCAGGGGTCTGGGCCTGCTTAAGGGCGACGGATAGGGCGGTGATGGTGTGGTTGTGAGGACCGCCCTGGTGGCCGGGGAAGACGGAGAAGTTGATAGCGTCCTCGAGCTCATAGAGGGTCTCCTTGCCGGTCTTAGGGTTGACGGAGCGGACACCTTTGCGGAAGAAAATCATGGCACCACGGGGACCACGGAGGGACTTGTGGGTGGTGGTGGTGACAATGTCGGCGTACTTGAAAGGAGTGGGGATGACCTCGGCGGCAATGAGACCAGAGATGTGAGCCATATCGACCATGAGGTAGGCACCAACGGAGTCGGCGATCTGGCGCATGCGCTCGTAGTCGATGAGACGGCAGTAGGCGGAGGTACCAGCGACGAGGACCTTGGGGCGGTAGAGGATGGCATTCTTCTGGAGGGTGTCGTAGTCAATGATGCCAGTCTCCTCATCGACGCGGTAAGGCATGGTCTCGAAGTAGGTAGAGACGGCCGAGATCCTGGTAGGTGTTTGTTAGGATGTACTCAGAGTGCGGATACATGGGAATTTTAGACATACTTGCGCTGAGGGGTCTGGTAACCGTGGGACAAGTGACCACCGTGGGGAAGGTCAAGACCCATGAGACGGCCGCCAGGAGCCATGACGGCCTGGTAGACCTGGAGGTTGGCAGGGGAGCCACTGAGGCACTGGACATTGACACCCCACTTGTCGCTGTCGAGGTGGAAGGCCTCGAGGGCACGCTTCTGGCAGAGAAGCTCGATTCTGTCGATGTGCTGGTTGCCGCCGTAGTAGCGGGCACCAGGGAGACCCTCGGAGTACTTGTTGCTCATGGGAGAGCCGAGAGCGTCGAAGACGGCACGAGAAGTGATGTTCTCAGAGGCGATGAGGACAATGGACTCGCGCTGGCGCTGGACCTCATCTTTCTGTAGAGGGGGAGGGGTATTAGCGGGGTTGCGCAGGAGGGGGAAGGGATTCCACTGAGCGGCAAACATACCATGATGGCGGCGACCTCGGGATCAGACTCGAGAAGAGACTTCTCAAGCATCTGCGAGAAAAGTGTCAGCCAACGATCGATGACACAGCGGTACAGCGGCTGCGGCAGCAGGACAACTCACGTCCTTGTGGGTGGCGGGGAGAGCGTAGTCGGGGGTGAGGGGAGCCATGGCAGCGGTGGGATGTGTGATTTCTGGGGGCGCGAAGAGAAATGTGATGGGTCTGAAGAAGAAAAGAGGAAGAGTATCGTCAATGGGAAGGGAGGAAAGCAAGAGAGAAGGTTGGAGACACGCGGTGAGGGCTTTATGAGTAAAGTGATTGCTTCGGTCCTTGGGGCCGGGAAGAAAAAATTGAGTTGGGGCAGTCGAGGCGGGGCAGGCAGTTGGAGCTGATAAGATAGGGCTCCAGGTACTGCTAGGGTAGAAGTACCGGGGGTGTAGCCGGTTACCGGCCTGCGCATGACATTACCTGTATTGCACCCAGAGTGGTACTCTGAGCAGCGGATAGCCTCGAGGGAAATATGGACAGGGAATCATCATGTGCTATTTCCTAGATGTTTTGCAGTAATGAATACATGGCCATTGCGTCCTTCAGTGAACCACGTTGCTTGCTATTCACTGTGCCGCCCATCTCCCACTGTGGCCTCCCGATATACGGCGCAGGTACCTTGGAACCTTCAGCTCCCTCAAGGTACCTCCCGTTGTGCCATCAACAACGTCCCCTACAAACGTGGTTCCAGCCTCATCCCGCCCGGCCCCTCGCTGCTTCAACCCGCCACAATACCGGTCACCTGACCGGCACAACCTCAGCGTCTTCATCGTTCTGGCACGTCTCTCCACAAACATGCAATTGCTGGCACAAATCGCTGTAATGTGGGAATCTGGGGAATGGAGATATCTCGGGTTGGCAAGCTACAGCTCGGGGACAGCTCGCGAAGGCCTAGATACCTGGTTGCGCGGAACATCGCGTCATCTACCGCTCTCCGTAGTATGCTCTCCGAGTTAGGAGCCTGTGACCGCATCTACCAGCTGACATAATAGAGCCTTAGCAGTCGTCAAGTTGAACACTATTACCCAAGTTTTCTTCTTCTTCATTTTATTTACCCAATACGTCGAAAGCATACTCACAGGCACAAAGGTTGGCGCGCCACACAGCTTCAACGCATCCTACCCGGTACGCCACCAGACACAATTTTGCACCATACCTGTGGGCGTGAGTGGTGGCGGTTGTCGTTCTGGCTCTCCAGGTATCTCAAACGCAGCCTCCTCAACCTCAGAAAGAACAATGTAGTATCGAACACCCTCCGCAAATCACGGTCCCTGAAGGAGCCTCACCTCCTCATACCACCATGCCGTCCCCACTGAGGCCCCAGGATGCTCTGTGCTCCGCCAAGCTGCGAGCCATTTAGCGGCCGCGTATTAACCACCTGCTGCGCAATCAATCAGCCCCCTCGACACACTGACTCTCTCCTTTCCATCCCATCTCAATCCCACCTCATGCATCCACGGCGCCGCGACCACTCCCAGAGACCATGGGCTGGCCGTACGAGTTTGTCAGCTTGACGCCGGAGCAGAAGCACGCCCGGCGCGAGGTGCTCGACCGCTACGGCCTCGTCGCCCACTGCTCCGCGCTCGCACCGGTCCTCGTCCTGGGCCTCGCCCACCTCGCGCGCCTGACGTACCGCTACGCCACGGGCACGCTGCGCGGCGTCGACGGCCAGGGCACGTACGCCGAGATCCCCAACTCGCCAGCAGTCAAGGCGCAGGGCGCCAAGGCGACCAGGAAGCTGCAGACGACATGGGCCAAGCTCAGATGGTGGATGGGCGACGAGATGCGCCTCGCCGGCGCGAGCTGGGGTCGTAGGGAAGACTGGATCCTGGGGCTGTCATGGACGACATGGCTGCTTTTGCTCTGTACTCTAGAGACCGGAAAAGGTTGGGATGACCATCTTTTCCCGACTTTCTTCACGCCAACCAGCTAACCTGCAAGACAGACTACTTTCACGTCACAAAGCGATTCGGCATCGTCGCCGTGTCGCAGCTGCCCATCCAGTATCTGCTATCGCTCAAGGCTATGAATCCGTTTGCCTGGGCCCTGGCGTCGTCCCACGAAGAAGTTAACCGCTACCACCGCATCCTCGGCCGCATCAGCTACGGCCTCGTCCTCGTGCACATGGTCCTCTACAACGTGTACTATATCCTGGCCAGCAAGTGGGTGGCGCGGTTCTTCGCGCCCGTCGTCTTTTGCGGTGTGCTGGCCTCGCTGCTCTTCCATGCCATCGCCGTCACCTCCATGCGACGGATCCGCGACGCCGCCTACCGCGTCTTCTTCATCACCCACCTCGCCGGCGCCTTCCTCGCGCCCACGCTGCTCATCTTCCACGCCAAGTCCGCCCGGTGGTACGCCATCGAGTGCTGCGTCATCTTCCTGTTCGACCTCGCGGTGCGGAAGCGATACACGACCGTGGCGCTGGCCACAATCGAGGCCATTCCCGGCACGAGCCTCATCAAGGTCACCGCGCCGCTGCCGCCCGGCCACTTGGACGCCTTTCGCGGCGCGCCGGGGTCGCATGTCTACGTGAGCCTGCCCACCGACGGCCGCAAGGACTCGGTCCCCTCCTCGCAGTCCGCCCTCTTTGACTACTCGTACAACCCGTACTCGGTTGCCTCGCTTGTCGACGACGCTGACGCCATCGGGTTCGTCGTGCGCGTGCGCCGCGGCGCAATGAGCCGCGTCCTCGCCGACTACGCCGCGGCCACCCCGACCGCGGACGACCCAGACGACGCCAAGGTGCGCCTCTCCATTGAGGGGCCCTACGGAGCGATGGCGCACAAGTACCGCGGCCTCCTCGCTAGCGGAGCTAGCCGCGTGCTCTTCGTCGCCGGCGGCGTCGGCGCCACCTTTATCCTGCCCATATTCCAGGCCGCGCAGGCCGAGATGCCCCTCGCGCGGCTGCAGATGGTCTGGGCCATCCGCTCCGCCGGCGATGCGACCTGGGCCGTGCCGGGCGGCGCGGCGGGCAAGACCGTGCTGAGCGACGAGCGGATCCAACTCTTCCTGACCGGCGACGTGGTCGCTACTGCGGTCACTGAGAGCGCCGCTGACGGACGTAGCAACGGCGAGAGCGGCTCTACGGTGGAACTGCGGCCGCTACGGTCGTCACCGCCCTCGCGGCGCGCCCCTGGTGGCCGGGCGGGGCGCATGCGCGGGGCGGAGCAGAACCGGCGGCGGCCCGACTTTGCCAGGATCGTCGACGAGGCGTTCCGTCTCAGCGCCCAGGGCGTTGTCGCCGTCGTGGTCTGCGGGCCGAAGGAGATGGCGGACGAGGTGCGCCGCTGCGTGCGGCCGTGGGTGATGAAGGGCCGTAAGGTGTGGTACCACAACGAGAGCTTCGGATGGTAGGCAGAGAGACCTCGACACAGCGGGACTGGTTAGTAGTCACTCGCTGCCCCTTTACACAAGAGGGAAGGAAGAAGAAAGAACGGCCATGTATATAGCGATGAGAGAAACACCGTCAGCGCTTCCAGATGGTGTCCGGATGGCGCTCTCGAGCACAACCCCCGGTGATTTGGGGAGCAAACAAACAGCGCTTGCATAATTCTGTAAGAATAATAGTTAAAACGCTGACATCTACGACCGTATATAAGCAGACATGCGGGTCTCGTCCTTGACCACCGTCGCAAACCTCTGCACGACAGGATCCGGCTGTCTCCGCGGGGAGACTCCCGCTCCTAGACCTCTCCCGTGGCCACACTACTATGCATATGATGGACTCATACGTATGTAATGCAGATAGGCTCACTCTCCGATACGTACAACTATCTGCAGTAAAATAGAGTGTCTCATTCTAGCTTCAAGTTTAAAAAGTTGAGACGGAGAATTGCTGCTCGGGGATGGGACATCAATATCCCGAAATAGTCAGGCTGAGCTGTCCAGTGCTGATGGGGGACGCCCTCTGCCTGGTCTCGTAGTGCAGATCGGCCGGCTCGGGCGCAGCCTACCAGGAGGCTACATAACAGTTGACCAAACACAGATTGAAAGCGAAGAGATGGCTACCGTAGCGTCGCGCTGGCTTGACCACCGATGAGGCTGCGGAGGCGCGGAAACTGGACGGCAACGCTTCCGTGCCCAACATCGGCTCGCGAGCATGACGAATGGCATCGAGATCTTCAAGAGAGGGTATACAAGGAGTCCGCGACGGCAAGACACCCCTGTCCCGCGGGTACGCCTTGGTTGGAGACATTGCCACCCCTCACAGCTCACCGACCATCCGATAGGTCCATGTCGCTGTCCTTGGCGGGCTGTCCACACCATATGGACGCTCTCATGGATTTGGCAGCCCACACGCAAGCAAGAGTGTCTTCCTGGCTAGATGGCTGGCCACAGAAAACTATGTCCTATGCTCTGCAGGCCCCATTATGGGCTGTCTCGATGCGGCAGCATATACGGCCCAATGCATGCGCTGCCAGGCTGGTATGCATCCATCGCGGCGCAGACTCGGGCGGGCAGGCACACCAGTGGCTATGGCCTGAAAGAATCATGCATCTTGAGCTGTCACATTCTCTGCCGGGTGTCACATTTGTGACCAGTAGCCCGCGTAGGGTGATCCCGAGGTGCTGCGGTTTTCGCACAAGCACCCAGGCTGGAGCTTTCGCACGACTAGAATCTTTGCACTTTGGCTACTTACCCACCACCGACAGCTGACTCGATTGCGATTTCGCTTTGACCTCGATAGAACCGGAAGAATTCCCGCCGAAATGTCATGGCAAGGTGCGTTTGTGTGCACTCCCCGCGCAGTAAGATGGCAGCGGATGCCGCTGAGCTAATGATGGGATGCACAGCATACATGGAGTCAAGGTATGATTCACGGAACGAAGGTGGACGTTACACGCTGAGATATGTGTGACAGCCTCCTGGGCACCGGTGCAGTTGACCAAGCAATCATTGTCGAGAAAGCTACTGGCCGAATCTTGGCCGCATCCGTAGGCTTCTTGGTAAGGATTTATCCTAGGAATTGTCACTGTGTGCCTATGAGCCATCAGCTACAATCAAGGCTGCAAAGCAGCACGCAACGTGGACGTTGCCAAGTCGGCCCCAGGCTGGTTACAACCCCCGCTGCGACGGTTTGTGATGCCGGCCGCCACGAGATTGGGAAGCTGAGACTCGATACTGCTACTAGGTATCGGAAGAAGAACTGGAAGAAATAATGGATATCTTTGAAACAGGAGAGCCGGGAAGTGACGGCTTCCTGGTCTCCGGAAAGATATACTTTCCCAGTAATTACGATTCGCGCAGTCTTTATGGCACTCTGGTATGTGATGAAATATTGACTTCCGAATGCATTCCCTAACCCGGAAATAGCAAAACGAAGGTGTCTGCATCGTGAATACTGCAACCATATTATTGATTGCACATTACTCCGGACCCAGCTACCTGGAAGCGGCCGCGAACTGTGTGGAACACGAATGTGATAGGCTGATTAGCATGGAAGAGAGGAACGGCGTGGAACATCTCTGTGATAGGCTGATCAGCATGGGAGTGTAACGATAGTGTTTACTGAGGGAGACAATGGGCCCAGCAGTGCGATTTATGATGTTAATGTACGCAGATATTTCATTGGTAATTCAAGGGACTAAAGTCTATGGAAGACGGCTGATTATCACATGCTAAAGCTTCATCGCACCGCAGAGAACAACATCCTCTCCGAAGGGGTACCATTTCACACCAGACAATCGTGCAGCGGGAATGGCCTGCTGTTTTCCGTCGGAGCATCTGTCAGGAGACACGACCACACCGCCCCGGCCAAGCCAAGTCGGCGCAAAAGTAACAATGACCATGTCAATGTTGGACTGCTGTGCGAGTAGCGAGTTGATAATGACGCCGCCTCCTTCAATCATCACGCTCCGGAGCCCCTTTCCCTTCAGGTTTGCCAGCAGGCTTTGCCAATCAATGCGATGCTGGCCATCCGCAGTCTTGGGAATATCCATAGTAATGTACTCTCCGCCATACTTTTCCAGGAGTGCCCTTTTCTCCGTCGGCAGCTCGGCCAGGGCAGTGACAATCCAGGGTGGCCGTCCGCGGCCCTCCCGGCAGAGCGTAAACAGCTTCGAGTCCTCCGTAAAGTTCCAGCGCGCCGACGGATCCACGAAAATCGGCCGCGGCTGGCCCTCGAGGCCCTCGCGGCCGTAGCCTCCGACGCCGGCAATGCGGCAGTTGAGGCTCGGGTCGTCCGCGACGGCCGTGCCGACGCCAATCAGGATGCCGTCGTGGCGGGAGCGAAGATAGTGCGTCATGGCCTTGGACTGCGGCCCGGAGATGGCTGTCGGCACGCCCGGCGAGAGGGCAAGCGACGAGTCCAGCGAGGTCGCAAACGTCAGCGTGGTGAATGGCCTGCTCAGGCTCGGCGTCGAGCCATCCGTGGGTGGCAGATGTTCCTCAAGGAACGCCCGGTCGGACTCGGGGAATTCCATGGCATCATTGGGGATGGAGGTAGCCATTGCGGTTAAATTGCTGTACACAGGACGAAATGAATCAGCAGGACTGATGAGCCTCTCTGCTGGGACTTGCGCGGACGGCGTTGGAGTCCGGAGCGGGGAAGCTGAAGGATTGGATGACTCTGTACGTGGGCTCATCTCAATAACGCATACAAAACAGCTCTCTTATAAGCCGACAGCAACCAACAGTTATCAGGGTGTTAATCTAGCTATATACGCTATACACGCTATACACGCTATATGCGCTATACACGCCACATACTACCTAGTAATGTACCTTAAAAATTAATAGTACCTGGTCTAGCTGGTCTAGCTAGTCTGGCTGGCCGGGCTGGTTCTGTAGTTTTCTTAGCTCCCAGTTCACATCTGCTAGAAAGCCCTCACTATTCCAGGGTGTAATACAGCCATCCCAGTAACGGCTTTCAGTCTGTCTCAAGATGTGCACAGTACCGCTACCCTTGGACAGTCGGCGACGCTTCCGACTATGTCCTTCTATTCCGCCCATGACAGGCCGGTATGATGGATTCGATGCAGGCCCAAGTGAGCTTGAAGCAGATGATCCGTGTATCGTTAATGGCTCCATGGACTGCTCCCTGTCCGTAGGCTCATTTGCCGCCGGGCGCGGCCGTTTTGAAGGGTCCCGCGGAGATTCCCGCTGCCCAATTTGATCTGCCAAGCTGGAGATGGCGGGGCTATGAGACCCAGAATCGAACGGCGAGATGGCCCCGGAGACTCCGGGCCGCGACACCAGATCCAAGCTAAAGTGCTCCGACAAGGGCATCTTGGCAGCCATGTTTTCGATGCAGCACATCTCGTAGTGATGACGCAACGCTCGGCGATCAACATCGGAGGGCAAATGGGCGACGGAG
This sequence comes from Cordyceps pruinosa, assembly GCA_003025255.1. NCBI lineage: Eukaryota > Fungi > Ascomycota > Sordariomycetes > Hypocreales > Cordycipitaceae > Cordyceps > Cordyceps pruinosa. The sequence continues at coordinate 8,023 of LUFD01001109.1, read as the reverse complement.
CCATGATAATCTAAGAGAACGTCGTATGGCATGAAGACTCGAATACGTAGCGTATCTGGGTGTATGGAGAATAACCTAGCGTCGAATAGCTCATGTAGATGGCTTAGCAGTAGGATGCCATTCTCGGATGACCAGGTACTCTCCCAGGCCTTGCGCAGCCGAAGCGGGCTTTGTCCACTTTCAGGGAACGATCCCGGGATGGGATAAACGTGGTAGTGTTGCTGAGGCACAATATGGCAGGCGTGGACAGCCGGGCCGACCGAGGGGTTCAAATACCATGATCGACCCTTGCTTGTCACAGCGCACGTCGCACTGGCAGCGAGGCACGACGCGCGGAATGCTGCCATGGTCTGGCGAGCCTCCTCAAGGGGAACATCAAAAGAGGGTGGGGCGACCAATTGCGTTACGTCTTCCGTTTCATTGTTCAATGGCGAATCTTTAGTTGGCGATACTGAGCCGGAGGCGGAGGCGGAACGTTTAGAGGGCGACTGCGATGCGCGACTTGCACGGACGGTTTTGCGGTACGGCAATCGAGCGAACTGGGGGTTTCTGGATGCCTTGTTTGGAGGGAGATATCGTTCGTCTCGGCGGAGGGAGGGAAAGGGTATGTGTCTTGCACATCCGGCTAAGGAGTTCTTGTTAGCCGAAGGAATGTCAGGCTGGAAGCGATGGAGGCCTGCACACCTCGCAGGTGGGCGGCCAGTGGTTTTACTTCAGGGGCCACCTTGCACTCCGAGTGTCGGATAACGAGCAGACGCGCTATTGGAGGTCTTGTCAAGGGCGAAGATGGAACTTCCGACGGCGTAGGGACAACGTTATCAAGATCAGGTCCGCAGACCATTTGGGAAGAGCCAGGCCCTGGACTCGCAGCCTCCCCAAGCGGCTGCAAGCTGCCGCCAACGGTGCCAACGTATTCGAACCCAGTATCGGCCCAAGGATCGCTGTTGCTCGCGTCGCTCCCCAAGTCGAAGCACAGCCGCAACTCATTGACGATGTCGCGGTACGTCAGGCTGTCGCTGCCAGGTGGGTGGAAGAGACCCGCGAAGTGGTCGCCTTCAGGGCCGCAGACGAAATGGACGTTCCATCCCAAAGAGCGGAATCGAGGCGTGACTGCAGCACTAGACATTGTGGTTGAAGTTACCCACCTGTCTGGCCGTTTGGCCAAAGGAGGAGTAAACAACACCCTCTTGATGCCGCGAGCGAGTAGACATGTAAGTGGAACCAATTAGGCATCAGCGGAGTTGTAGGACAGTTTAGCTCCCTAGTGACTCACGTGACACTGTGAGGATAGGAAAAGTCGCTTAGTTAGTAATACGAGCGATAATAGCAATAGTAGCAATAGTATAAATAGTACTAATATGATAATAGAGTAGTAATAAACGATTATAGCTATAATGGCGATTATAGCGATACTTTCATAATTACAATTATCTACTAACTGTGCTACTACGGCGGCAGACGCCGAGGACGTCCGATTCGTAGCTGGGTTGGTTATAATCAACGAAGAAGGGCTGCTGTATCCTTTTAAGCCATTAGGTCCTATTCTAGATCCCATCTTTCACTCTGGCACCATTATGCTGAATATCGTGGATGGAAGGGAGGTGAAGGTAAGTGCTGATCGAATCTGGCATTATCTGACATCTAGATGGGTGAGCAGAGTTTCTGTTCTTCTGACCCCTGGTAGCACTAATAAAAATGCTTTTCCTTTCTCAGCAATGGCTGCCGCGCTCTCGTCTCGTCTATGCTAAATCACATCCAGCGCCAAGAAACCAAAAAAGCACACCTAGGTATAAGGCTGCTTCCACAAGCAAGACACTGTAAAACAGAAGAGAGATCTCGATAAAAAGCGCTACACATGTTAGTCGCATACGAGGTGAAAACGGTCATGCTACGACATCAACAATTGATGCCACCACATCGCGCCCCCTTTTTCTACTGTCGATATCTCGAGAGCTGGGCCATGATGTTCTGCACCGCGGCCGAGTCGCCGTTGGTCGCGCCGCCAGATGCCGGAGGGCCGGGATGGGGGGGATGATGAGAGGCCTGGCCACCGCCGTACGTTGAGCCGCCGCCATAGTGAGGAGCGGTGGGCGCAGCGGGAGCAGCCTGCGCGGTGGGGTTGCCCCCGAGGGCGCCGAGGAGGGCGTTGATGTCAACTTGCGGGCTTCCGGCAGGAGGGGCGGCCGCCGGCGCAGGCGCCGCCACGGCAGCGATGACTCGCTGGAGGGTGGCGGGGTCGACATGGCCCATGAGCTTGGCAATGTCAGCCATACCAGGGGTGGCGGCTACAGGGACGGCGGCTTGGGCATATGCGGCCGGAGGAGGCGCCGGGCCTCCATAGTGGCCGCCGCGTGGAGGTTGCTGCTGCTGCGCGGGAGGCTGGTACTGTTGCTGATAGCCACCGTATGACTGTTGCGTGTAGGCACCGGCGGCGGAGGCAACGCCGGCTGCCTTGGCACGGAGGACAACCTCGCCAGCAGTCGCGGGATCCAGATCCACGTACTGGTCGAAGCGCACGTTGTTGGAGCCGCCGGAACGGTCGAACACCTGTACGGGGATCTTGCCCAGGTTCTGAGCGCGCATGTCCAGCTCAACCACGGCGTGGACGCCCTCGGCCGCCTGGCGTTGAATAACCTGGTCTTTGGGGAAGCGGGGATGTAGAAACATGACCTCGGGTCGCAGTCCCTTTTCCTGAAACGCGTGCTCGACCCAGCCAACGAAGTCCCGGTTGACTTCTTGCTGGAGGATGATTTGGATGTCAGGGACGTCGGCGCCGTATCTTCTAGGTAGGTCGATTTCCTTCTCCTGAGGCCGTGGGCGCCCACTATAAGGAGGGCTGTTGCTTCGCTGCCGGTACCTGCCCTTATCATGTCGACCGTAGCCAGGAGATCTGGAGCGATCACGGCTGCGAGCAGAACCGTGGAATTTGTCACGACCGTTGTAAGAGTCGTCGCGACCGTGATGCCCTTGACGACGGGGTGAGTGATGACGACCACCTCGGCGGTCATCTCTGTCGTTGTACTTGTCTCCTCTTTGTGGCCTGTCTCGGCCGCGGCCGCCTCTCTCAGGGCTCTTGTTCCGCTCCTTCCTCGATTTGTCTTGAAGCTTTGATATCTCGAGGTCTATCTATCGTTAGCAGCCGTGACGCGGGAGCAGTGGCATATGACTTACGGATACGTCTGCCCTTGATTTCAATACCTTCTAGGTGCTGAATGGCCCGCTTGCCCTCCTCAACGGTGTGGTATTGGACGAATCCGTAGGCCGATTTTAGAGAGATCTGGGCTAGTCTACCATATCGGTGAAAAAGTTCAAAGACGTCTCTCTTTGAGACCTTGTCACTTGATAGGTTTCCTGGCCCATGTTAGTAGCCACTTGCGTGTTGGTTGTTGTGATGCTCATGCGTACCGATAAAAAGGCGCGAGCCTTCGGGGAAGCGGTCCCACTTGGCTTCAGACATGTATTGTCTTTCATCGGTCATGAACTGGTCCCAGTGACGCTGGTACTCGTCACGGGGTTGGTCGGCCGGGGCGGACGCGGTATGAGCGGCACTCGGCGCGGGGTTGTTATGCACGGCTTGGGGCGGTGGAGGCGGAAGGGTGCCACCAGCTTCGTTGGACATGCCGGGAACACCAGGCGCGGTCTGAGACGCTTGCAGTGCCTGGACAGAGGTCTGGCTATACGAATGGGCTGCTGGTTGTGGGATAGGCGGGCGAGGCGGGAGGGATGAGGTGGAGGCAAGAGTTGTTGGACTGGCATCGCGGCTGGTTGTGGTTGGCTGGCTCTCGTTTTGGGGGGCGGCTGGGTTGGTAGCAACATGCGAGTTATCGGCATGGGAGTTCAGGTTAGAGCTGGGTTCGTCTTGTGAGGGCGGGCGCGCATCAGGACGGGCGTCTGTAAGAGGAGCCTCGGTGGCTTTGGTTGCTTCAAGAGCTGGGACATTGGCATCAAGGCCTGCGTCTGTCTGGGCGGCAGGTTGGGAGGCTGGAGCATCAGGCGTACTCGGCGAAGGTTGATGGCCGGGAGAGGAATCAGACGAATTTTGTCCGTCATTTTGTGGCTGGGTAGGTGGGGGTTGGGTGGCAGTCGAGTCTGGCGCAGCTGATACATCTACGGAGGCATCATGGCCCTCGTCTTGTTGGTCTGAGCCGGCTGGCGAGTCAAACATTTTGGCATAGTCGTCGTTGGGGTCTTGGTCGCCGGGTTCGGCTGAGGCGGGTAGTTGAGGCTCCGACTCGTCGGCGTAGGCACCGTCGAAGCTGTCGTCGTCTACAAAGTCGTCCTGGGCGGCTTCGTTGGTGGGGTTGGTGAAGGCCTCGACGACGGCGTGTGGCGCGTCTGCAACTGCGGCAACCATGGCTTCAATGGTGTCGGCTGTGTCCTGCAGCGCGGGGACAACGAGAGGAGCGGCAGTATGCACGGGAGAAGGGGAGACGGGCGAGAGACTGGCCGCGGTGGCGTGGATTTCAGGTTCCTGTTGGTTTGTCATGTGTGACCAGGCTGCGTGGCCAGTTCAGTTCCAAACACCAGTGGTGGAGCAATGTGGGAGGTGTGGGTTGAGGGTTGAGGTTCAAGCTACTCCATGCGGCCGAGTCGCCAAGAGTGACGGCTGGGCTGGGGACGATGCTCAAGGCTGGGATGGATGGAGGGAGAAGCAAGGGCTGCGAGAAATGTTGGAAGGGCGAAGTCGTGTTGGCGCGGGCCGTGGAACGGAGTTGGATGGCTGTTTGAGTGGTTTCGTCCAACAGACGGGGCACTGCTCTGTTGGTGTAGAATTTCAGAGCGGCGGCGGACGGGAAAACAGTGCGCGAGAAGGGAGCTGGTATTAAAACGATGGTCGGGGAGGAGGGAGGGATGGAGGAGCAGGATGTCGAGGAGAGAGGTTGCGCGGGAAAGTTGGTTGGTGGTTGGATGAGAGAAAAGAAAGAAAAGACGGGACGGAAGAATAATAAATGAAGATTAAAGATGGTGGCTTCCAGCCTGAAGCCAAGTACCAAGTACTCCCAGCTGGTTACTGAGGTACGAAAAAATTCAGGCCCCAAAGCCGACCGCACTAGGCGATTCTGGGCCATGTCGGCGGCCGCTAGGGGGCGGTCTGGAGGGGTACATGGGGCGCTGCAGCCACAGTGCCTGCAGGAGGTCACTCTGATCAACAATGTGCGGCGGGTTGGTGGTGGTTTGCTCACGAGTACCTCCAGGCACAGGCAAGGCAAGGTGGCGATACTGCGCACTCTTCGTGGGTGCCATTCGCCGTGTGTTTCAACTTGTTTATGGCAAAACGAACGATATTCATATTTGATTGTTCCCAGCTATTACTCCTGACTGCCCGTCTCACCCTGTGCACCTGCAGCCGCCTGGCTACTGCAAGCCACCAGATAATACAGCAGACCTTCCATGCCCAGTCGCCAGGAATCCTCCAGTGGTCACACCCACTGCAACACCGGTGGGGCGCCGCTGTAACCAACCATCACCCAAACCCTCATCAAACATCCCAGCACTGATATCAAATATCCATTCCTCCATGACACCACCCCATCATCCCTCCAGCCTGCCCACCCTGCTTCCTGTCCCCTCCGCCGTCATGCCTTTTATCTTGGCCCGGCCCTAGCACTTCGGCCAGTATTTGTCTCGCCACCGCCACCGCCCGCATCCGCGTTGCACGCCGACATGCACAGAACAATGCCCATGGTGCTTCGCGCCGCCAATGCCAGTCCTTCTCCGGCGTTGGCTGTAACACCACCGGCAGTGGCATCTGTCCCAGCATCTGTAAGATTCAAACGCTACAGTGCGTTCGATACAGACCTCGATAAGGATGCCCTCGCCGTAGCCCGGAAATGGCACGCATCCTTTGAGCCCTCTCAACTACCAAACGGCACCACCACGTATTCTCGATCCAGCGGCCCAGGCGGCCAGCACGTCAACAAGTACGTCTCCAGCCTTGCGCAATTCGCTATCCCTGCAATAGTAACAGATAAAGAACCGAGACAAAAGCCACCTCTGTGTTCCCTGTCAAGGACATCCTGGCCGTCCTCCCGCCCATCCTTCACCCCACCGTCCGCATGTCACCGTATTACACAGCCGGCACCGATTCTCTCACCTTTCAAGCCCAGAGCCACAGATCCAGGACCGCAAATGCGGACGAAAATCGCAAAAAATTAGCGTCCGTCATCACACAACTCTACGACGAGAAAGTACCCGCGGAAACGGGCAGCGACAAGCATGCCAAATACAAAGAGGTGTACGTGTCTGCCTGTGCTCACTTGAGACCGAATTTTATACTGACCAAATCAGGACCAAACGATTCCACGACTCTAGGCTCAAGGACAAAAAGCTCCAGAGCTCCAAAAAGCAATCTCGGCGTGGAGGTGACTTATAAGCCGCGAAGCTCGCCTCTCAACCATGGTAGTACCCGTCCCGGCGGGCACTCTCATGACATCAACATAGACGGCTGCCAAGCTTTACAACAGAGCGAAATGGACGAGCTAGCTCTCTGAAAATGATCCAATGCAACCTTGTAAAAATACGGAGCAAATAGGCTCATGAGGGGCGCATTCAGTCAGCAGCCAGCTAAGCCAGAACCTTTCCATTCCATACCGTTAAGCGTTCATAGATGCATCTATTCATCTCGCCACGGGAGCCTCTGCACGTTTCCATTTCCGTGGTGATAGGACGATCTTGGTATTACAATCCGAAACGACATGAGCTGCCGCCGCCTTTCAGCTCCCCGCAGCTTGCCGCTGACCAACCCGCCCGCCCGCGGCCTCTTCCCCCACCTGTTTCCCCCACCGTAGAAACCATGCACGAGCGTTGACTTCGGCATCCCTCCTACACATGCGGTAGAAGAGCGGCCGACTTTTCGATACCGCGACCGCTCGTTCTTGACCACCCGGGCTGCGACACAAGGCTGGCAACTACTCTCTACCTGGTGCGAAGCACGAGGGGCCGACGCCGGAGCCGCCGCAACCCGACCAGACCTAGCCCTAGGCCACGAGCAAAGCGACGAGCCAACGGCCCGTTCAACGGTCGGGCGTTGGAACAACTTCAAAGACGACATGGCGAGCCAGCAGGCGCCCGCGTCGCCGCAGCCCTCGATCCAGCCCTGCCGCTACAAGGTTGGCAAGACGCTGGGCGCGGGCTCGTACTCGACCGTCAAGGAGTGCGTGCACATCGACACGGGGCGGTACTATGCGGCCAAGGTCATCAACAAGCGGCTCATGGCCGGCCGCGAGCACATGGTAAGTGAGCTGTGCTGTAGCCATCCTCACCGTCATCCTCGCCTTCAAGCGCCAGACGCCGCCCAGCTAACCCTCGCGCGCGCGCCCAGGTCCGCAACGAGATCGCCGTGCTGAAAAAGGTGTCGATGGGCCACCAGAACATCCTGACGCTGGTCGACTACTTCGAGACGATGAACAACCTGTACCTGGTGACGGACCTGGCGCTCGGCGGGGAGCTGTTCGACCGCATCTGCCGCAAGGGGTCGTACTTTGAGTCGGACGCGGCCGACCTGATCCGGGCGACGCTGTCCGCCGTCGCGTACCTGCACGACCACGGCATCGTGCACCGCGACCTCAAGCCCGAGAACCTGCTGTTCCGCACGCCCGAGGACAACGCCGACCTGCTCATCGCCGACTTTGGCCTCTCGCGCATCATGGACGAGGGCCAGTTCCACGTGCTCACCACCACGTGCGGCACGCCCGGCTACATGGCCCCCGAGATCTTCAAGAAGACGGGCCACGGCAAGCCCGTCGACCTCTGGGCCCTCGGCGTCATCACCTACTTCCTCCTCTGCGGCTACACCCCCTTCGACCGCGACACCGACTTCGAGGAGATGCAGGCCATCCTCCGCGCCGACTACGCCTTCGCCCCCGTCGAGTACTGGCGCGGCGTCTCCGCCCGCGCCAAGGACTTTGTCCGCCGCTGCCTCACCGTCGACCCCGCCCGCCGCCTCACCGCCCACGAGGCCCTGCAGCACCCCTTCGTGGCCGCGGGCGGCGCGGGGGCCGGCGACGAGGCGGGCGGCGCCGGC